>JBBPJW010000173.1:5778-49983 GCA_038088935.1 Pulveroboletus aff. viridisquamosus
TGATCTTGATGAGTGCATCAAGCACCTGTGCATGAGCACACGTAACGTCAGACGAGCGGAAAGCCGGAAAGGGGGTAGATACGTGCCATGGGACCGGTTTGATTCAGATCGATGGTGTAGGACTGTAGCGTAGGCTTCTCCTCTGGCTTATCTGGATTCTGGTACGAATACCGGTGGATGTGAGTGTGCGCGACAGGAGAGGCGAGTATGACTAACCCAACGGTAGATCTTGAACTCCTTCATCAGAATCGGTTTCTCAGAAGGAACTGCCTGCGACCTGGCAGCAGATGAAGCAAAGGCGCGCGACGAGGTGCGAAGAACACATGAACGTGCGGGAGAGAAAGCTGAGCTGGTGAGAATGCCGTGCATGGCGATGGAAGGGAAGGACGACGAGGATGGCTAGTCGTAACCGGGTGCCCAATCCGGAATCTGCCGCAACCAATCAGAATCGATTTATTTGTTTTGAGTCATCTGTGATGACAAAGTACTTCGGTTCACTCTTCCTAGTCGTTTCATGTCGGGTCAACCGGTTCATCGATAAACGGCCCTTCGTTTCAACCTTTTGCACGAGTCATGGCTGGATTGTCCGTCTCGTCCTGGGGTGACCCAAATGCCACGAAGCGTGTCCTCTTGGTTCACGGTATCACTAGTTCATCCCTCATCTGGGGTCGCTTCGCGCAAGCATTTACATCTAAAGGCGAGTCTCATATCATGTAGCTGCGGCGGAGTACGTCCTGATATGTTCCCCTGCGACAGGCTACCTTGTCGTTGCGCCCGACTTGCTCGGCCATGGAAACGCCAGGCGCGGCTCCGATTATTCCGTCGCCGCGTTGGCGGAGGAGCTCCAGCCCCTCTTCGCGACTGCAGGAGGCGATGATCACCCTTATGATATCGTCATTGGACACTCTCTCGGGGGTGTCGTTGCCGCTTTTCTGATGCCTCTTCTCAAATCCACACGACCAGTCCGTGTCGTCCTTATCGACCCGCCTCTCCAACAGTCCCCCGAGATAGTCGCTGCCTTTAGAAAATTGTGTGGCAACGAGGTCAGGCAACCAAAGACACCAGAAGTCACTCTCCTCCACTCCCCTCGCTGGTCGAGAGAGACTGCAGTCGCTAGATACGCGGGCCATTGCCTGTGTGATGTCTCCGCCGTAGAAGCTATCTTTGACGTACGTCTCTTTGCCGTTCTTTTTTGTTTGTTTACAACGCCCACCCAGCAAAATGTACCGTGGTCGTTTGCAGACAAGCTATCGACAGCTCCGGACAACGTCAAACTGACCGTGCTTGTTGCTGATCCGGGCAAGGGGTCGTGCGCTAGAGTGGAAGACTTGGAGCCATACCCATACGTGACCGTAAAGACAGTCTGGGGTGCCTCGCACGCAATTCACGCAGAGTTTCCCCAGGTCGTTGTCGAGGCAGCCCTCGAAGGTGCCGAATTACCGAACTAGCAGGATGATCTGTCAAATACGTACGGCCGCATTTCCGTACTTGCTAGTAGGAGGCTATACGACTGAATGATGTCAGTATGGCCTGTAGAATAGATATAGGTTGTAGGCTGTGCTCCCTGTGTACTTGTATAAATACTTTTGAGAGGCGGAATACATGTGCCCAGTTGACAATCATGCGCTAGCTTTCAGCATGGAAAACTAAGCTTACCAATTGTGGACAGGAGCCAAAAACTTAGGAGTCTAAGTGGGTGGTCACTTTTAAATTGACGTAGCTGTGCGTTAGAGTTTGCTACAGGGTAGATACGGTGGCTGAGGCAAGCCTTTTGCTAAACTGCCTCCATTTCTTAGTCTATATACTTCTACACTGATTTGAAAGTGATCTTCGCACATCACAGACTCCGAATTGCCTCCGCCGTGCGTTGAATGTTTTTCAATCTGTCTATGATCAGTAAGTTGTAGTTTCCATATTGAAAGCTAGTGTATGGTGAAGCTTCGGCTGTCGATTGAGCAATAGCAGGATATATGTAGCCTCAGATTTACCTTTAAGAAAGGAGCACAGACAATAAACAGCACTTTCTCCAAAAGGTTATGTTATAGCTGTTTACAAAACGTTGCGGAAGAGTGATCTCAAAAAGTTCATAGTCGAGCAGCGTACCCATGGCGGTTAGGGGGAGGTATCTGTTGGACTGCAGGAAACTTGTAGTCACTTTATATTAGGTAGATAAGTAGATACTAACCTCGGTAATCACAAATTCCAGTATCCGTGCGGCTGCCTATACGCTACTTATGTTCCAAGTGGGTGTGCTGGCCCCTGAGGCACTTTTTAGGGGAATGTGTTGTAATTTTGACCGGCACGCATTAGCAGTCCATTTATGATAAAGTTACATAAGCTTAGAGCGTACACTTGGTACCATTTTCTAGTTTATGTTCCTCAGTAGCTTGACATCTACTGAAGGTAAGCCCTATTTTCATAGGCATTTCTACTATACTAATCTACCATAGTTCTCATAGGTAGTTATTCTAATATAGTAATAATGGAAGTAAGGACTAGGTACTTGTCAGTGAGCTATACTATAATACATAATGAGTTCATGCATACCTCAGTCGGGACAAAGAAATGACTGAGGATGCTGTGGAAAAATGGACGACATATTAAAGTAGAACGGAACTGTCATACACTAATATGTTGGGTAGACAACCAGAGATTGTAGCTGTCATGGTGAAACGGAGAGCCGTCATGGATGGACATTGTACCATAATCAACAAGTAGCTTGACATCTACTGAGGTTCTCATAGTTCACTTAACCTCTCCACAACACATCCTTTCAATAATGTCCACTTATCACATTGTAAAACTGCACCCATGTGGAGTCGTCTTGCGACTGGAGGCCTTTTGCAAGCAACTCGAGGAGGTGTCGGGTCGGGATGAACAACTCGGGGAGCGTGCGATCGAGTAATCCCATATCACACTTCATCGGCCGCATAAATAGAAATGGGGATGAGATAGACGAGTTAAGCACCTCCCCTTCGCTGATGATCCTTCTGGCGTGCGAGATGGCCACCCCAGCCTCGAGACAGTATGAGTCCTCAATTTGCTGATCCTTGCATTCGATATTTGCCTGCAATGTTCGTGGGACGGCGCCCCACTTTATTGCTAGAGCTTTCATGCGCTCGGCATCCAGTCCGAACAACGTACTCGCCATATTGTCAGATCTTGCAGCAGTGTAGAATACATCACTCACGCAAGGTCCTCAATCTCTTTCAGTATCCAATATATCCATAATTTAGCATACAGCACCCGTCTCCTTGCTCCAACACTTCCAACGTGAAGCCTTGGGAGAGGTTGCCAGGACAGTCCGGAAACGAGTCTTATGTGTGTAAAATAAGCGAGAGGGAAACGCGATATATCTGTTGGAATCGACATGAGCCCACACGGTATTGCACTCGTCCAACGGCTGTGAATTCCTAGCGAGACAGACGGTGGCGTCTTTGAAGAGCAGGTAGTAAGCGTCACTAGCGAAATCCTGCAACGCAACTGGTTGTCTCTGGCCAAGAAAATGGACGAGCAAGTAGATAATAAAATAAGTTTTCCCTAGGAGCATGGAAAGATCACCAAAATTCAGCATCAAGACACATCCAGCATAGTCAATGACATACCGATACCGGGCTGTCCTGTAACGTAGGCCCCATGTCGATAGCTGTCTTCCTGCAGTTCTTGCAGTGCAAGACGATACTCATCTCGCACAATTATCTTGCTATGCTTCAAATTCCCTGAGCTAGAACACTGAAAGGGAACGAAATACTGGCCGAGGTCTGTGAACTCGACACCGGGAGAAAGTTCTGTCTGAGTTCCTCCATAAGACAAGCGAAGAGGTGGCGATAGGGGCTGCTGTGAGTTATCTTACCATGGGAAAATGGCATGTCCGAGGCAGAGCCACCTACCTGTTGCTTGATTGGTAGACCAACCAGGTGCGGGGGCTCCTCATTGTCCAATTTGTTTCCGCTGTATTTGTGCCTATGCGTGCCAACAGGGGTGTCCCCGTACACCTAACTAGGAGTTCACCTGGTTGGCACATGTTTACTTTTTTAGATGTGAATATGGATTGCCAAACAATTTAGTGTGGGAAAAGTGTACTAAAGTGTAGGGGAAAATGTTGGAATAGTATACCAAAAGAGTATGAAGGCTGGAGTTGGATGGACTGGAGAATGAACTTTTGGGATACATGGCTACTGTACATGCGTCATAACAAGTTCTCCCGATCGTCACAAAGATTGCCTGGTCTGCTTAATCTCATTGATAAATGCCATTGGATTTAGTTCACGTCCCCAAAAAGTCCTAACACAAATCAAGTATTGTTAGTCCTCCGTGTGTACTCAGTGAGTATTCGACACACCTTGAGTAAATCTGTCTCGTCCCGGCCCCCACCGCGAACTGCTGAACATCTGCAAACCACCTCATGAAAAGCATCTCCAGATGTCACAGAGACGTTCAGCGTCGCAAGTCGGGGGCAACCAAACATCACCACGTCCCACCAATGTACCTGGCGTGGAAAGGATGCCGAGGAACAACAGGGGAAGGTGCAGCTCCAGTGATACGTTAAGTGATGCAAGGTATTGAAGCCTGCCATAGAGCATCTTGACACATTCAGTGCAGTATAAAAGTCCAGCCAATTTGGGACCTTCAAGGCCACTCAGCAAGCTGCGTGGCCGGTCTTGGGTAGACGGTAGAGACAAAGAAGTAGTCGGACTGGCTAGTTCATGAATCAACTCCGTGTAAATCGCCACCTTCAAAGTCTATATACAAATTTTTGAGTGTGGAAAGATACAGCTTGCGGAGGAGCCTCGTGGCACGTGCGGGCGAGTGGAAATCCAAGGATGAAATCCGTCACTTTGAGAAGTGGGTGGGAGTATCAAGATCTCCAGAGTTTCTAAGACATGGCTTGGTAACCCATGCCGGGGGTTCTCTAGAGGGCCCCAAGGAACACGGAATGAGCCTCTCGAGGGATGAAGGATCGCGCAAGACGGTAGAAGATTGTGTCCAAGATGGACGGACGTCCTCTGCATGATATGCGAGTTCGAGATCTACAAGGTTGAATGCGGAGGCAATCCATGGTTGATCCCAATCAGCTTGCACTCCCCAAAGGACCAAGTTCGTGAAGGCAAGGGGCTGAACCACCGAAAGGAACTAAGAGCTTTGATATGTTAGGATATCCAAAGTTGTCAAATTCGTCTCTGTTTTCATGGTGGTACAATTCAAGCGTCGTGAGTCGAGGAGCCAGAGAGACGGAGGGATCAGAGACCGCACTGAGAAATATATACACATGGTGATAGTCTAGGACCTGAACTTCGATAGTGCGCCAGCGACAGATGTGAGGGACAGGCAGAGAGTATAAGAATCTGAGATCGGCGTCGGAAGGTAGTTCTTCGACAGGTTCGGTGGAATTCTCGTGTTTGTTAGATTTATCGTGCCCCTGGGGTTCATAGTTCGCGTAGATATCTATGGGTAGGCTTCTGTTCCTCTCCAACAGCATCAATATGCACACCAAACTTCCATCATCCTGCACTCGCAGGTAATCAAGCTACTGTGTATATACACCGCCCTACACGTCCATATTCAGTTGAGAACCTATTGTCTGACAAGCCCACTCACCTCCGCGTCATCGAGTTGTCCATACCAGTCCTCGTCAGTCTCGCTCTCGTGCTGGAGCATGGCAAACCATCCGGAGTAGGGGTGGTTGAAGCTGGTATGTTGACACAGTAGGTGGCTGGGTCAGTGGAACCGCGGAGGCAACTGCCAGCTAACCAGCCTTTACGGGTTGAAGTGGAGCGGCTAGAGGATGCAAGGCGTTCAGATGTCTTGAGTATATTGAATTGCTTGCATGGAACAGGGGACGCGCCTCCAAAGATATTGGCGAGCAAGGTCAGCGCGTGACCTTCTACGAGTCTGTGACCAAGGAACCGAACGATCCGCAGGACATACCAATGCGCTCCTGGATAACCACATTCCGGGGCGTGCAAATGTGGTGGCACGGACTGACCTGAGGGTTACTAGTCGACTTGCGTTTCAACGGCTGCGGCTTTTTAGTGGAAGTTGGGTCGTCGGCTGATAATAATGGGGGACGTGAGAAAGGAATGACCGGAGACGGGTGAGATAGCCAGTGTATTGGTTCATTGAGCTTCGGTCAGGCTCCATGTCATTGCTGTTGACGCGAACATGGAGGGACTGATGCCAGGAAGCAGCATAAATGTTCTCGGGTACTGCTGTCGGTCTGTCGGGGGCTGTGCACGCGGTTGACGGTGTGATAATCTCTAGGGTTGGCGTCAGTGGTAGGGAACTGTTTGTGGAGGAGAGCAAGGAAGTTATCGTCAGGGAACAAAGGGGGAGGAATAGTCCATGGTCGATTGCATGGCCGGTCAGTGGATGCACGTCCACGTCGAGTTGCATTATTGACCCACTGAAGAGCCGTTGGGTACGAAACTCGCCCGTTCATTTCCACAAGATATGCAGTGAGGAGATATTGGGCAGAGGGAAGACAGGCAGGCGGGGGTATGAGGATGCCGAGCACCAATGCGCTCTGGGTGACCATGTTCCGGGGATGGTACTGGATTGCTTCGTAGTAATCGTAAGCCCTGTAGAATCTCTGTCCGTCAAGCTCCATCATGCTACACGGCTGTTACTTATGTTCCAATCCCACACCTCACGTATCATCCCCGCGAGAACCCAGACCTGTTAGAATGAATCAAGAGGAAGGCAGGAAGATGCACACCCGGGTGACCACATTCCAGAGATGGTAAGGGTAGGACTCACTTCCATGGTTACACCGAGTGCATCTGCACCTGACTCGGGCTATGAAGTCGTCTTGTGCCCACAACTGCGTGAGGACTACCCCGCACATACTCCAGAAACTCCTCGGGCGTGAACGTGATTCATAAAGACCCGATTACTGCATTATCGTCGGTTTCGGCTCGCCACCACTCAAGGCCCGCATGTCTACCGTAAGCACTCATCCTTGACTGGGTCCACTGGACGGAATCTGTCCACAGCCAGGCCATTGATGCTTGCGCTGTCGCATCCGAAGCGAAGAGTACACATTCGCAGCCATTCAGATAGCACAGATCTCCGCTTCTCCCTTGCACGCGTGATGGCTGGACTGGCTGCCTCGACCTGGGGTGACCCAAATGCCACCAAACGTGTCCTCTTGATTCACGGCCTCACAGAGTCGTCCCACTACTGGTATCACGTCGCACACGCGTCCACATCCCGAGGCGAGTGATGCACCCCATATCACTTATCCGCCAAAGTGCATCCTGACTCCCACCCGACACAGGCTATTTCGTCGTTGCGCTCGATTTGCTCGGCCATGGGTATGCAAGGCGTGGCTCCGATTACACCCTCACCGCGTTGGCGGAGGAGCTGAGACCGCTCTTTACGACCACCAGAGACAACGATTGCACATACGACATCATCGTCGGCCACTCGCTCGGGGGCGTCGTTGCCGCTTTCCTGCTACCTCTCCTCAACTCCACGCGGCCCGTCCGTGTCGTCATCACCGACCCACCCCTGGAACAGACCCCCGAGTCCCTCGCCTTCCACAGAAAACTGCGCAACGACCAGCTCAGGGCCCAAAGACAGCCGAAGCCTGTCTCCAGGAACTGCCCCTCTGGACAAAGGAGGACGTGCTCGCTAAATGCTGGGCTTGCACCTGTGCAGCGTCGCCACGAACGATGCCATCTTTGACGTACGGCTCTTCATCGTTGTTGCCGATCGTTGCTCACGACGGTCGTCCAGCAAAACGTGCCTTGGTCGTTTGCGCATAGGCTCTCGACTGTGCCGGATAACGTCGACGTGACCGTACTTGTTGCGGACCCATCCATTCATGCGTGCTCGAAAATAGAGGAATTGGAACCGTACCCCCATATAGACGCAAGGATCGTTTGGGGTGCCACTCATAACATTCCGATCGAGTTTACGCAGCTTCTGATTGACACAGCCCTCCAAGGCACCAAATAGTCGAAGTAGCTTGAGAATCTGCCGAGTGTGCTCTTGTACAAGTAGTCCGGTGTTGAATATATATGTTGTCACCATACACTAGCCTATGTTGGACAAGGGTCAAGACGCTCGACACAGGAAACCCAACTTGGACGCGTAAAGGGTCTTTGACCCTTTCTCAAGTAACGATGTACTCGACTTGATCCCGATTGGGCGACTGTTGCACGCAGATGACACCAGTAGGCGCGGACCAGCCATACGGAGATTGGAGATTGTCGGCGCCTTTCTGACAAAAGTACCGACGACACCTCTGCTGCGGATCTCTGCCGCATGTATCCAAAAGTCTGGTGGGGTTAGACCGGTGCGGATGCGTGAAATGCGGTACTCGCTGTTTGCCCAATTTCGAGCGTGCTTCACACACACCCCGACGGCGTGTCGTTGTGCGCATGGTCACGATACCTCGGTGAGCGTGGCCTCTTGGGATGGCCCTTTCGGCTGACCACCTCGACTAAGCTGGTCGTGGGCGGTTCCATCACGACACACGTGTGGTCTGGTCTGTTGTTGGGATATGGCCAATCGCGCACATCGATCCCCCCCCTGTCCGTTATCCGTCCATCCGTCTCCTGGCCCATCCCTATTTCCGCCTATCTCATGTCGTTTGACGCGCTCGCGGCACATGACATGGACAGGTACGCCCATTTAGATCCCTGACATCTTCCCGCCGTTCTTCTCGCGACCATCTTATTTCGCGCGTAACGGTGTAAAGCCCAGGGGATCGGGCTCCGTCCGTCGTTTGTACGACACGCGACTGAGTACACTCGTGCGGCCTGATTCGTTCTCGGACTCGTTCTGTCCGTTGCGGGAAGAGGATCTAAAAAAATAAAAATAAAAAACATACCTCGTCCAGTGACTTGTTCCACGGGGCCCTCTCGGTCACGTGTGCTGAGCTGAAAGGAGTTGCATCTCCTGCTGACGCGTCTCGCCAAGCGGCTGCCTGTCATACATTTGCCTGGCTAGCGAGATTCCATGGCGAGATGCGGGGGACGCTGCGGCGGAGAGCAATGGGACGACGATACAAGGTATATCCATATCGCGCCGGAGGATAACACACATCAGTCTGGTATGTGCAACGAACCAGTGAGGCGTTCACAGCACGCATGACCAGTCGATATGTGCGCAGATCAGATGTACAGGTTAATGGGGTAACATCCTTCATTACGAGCAAATGAGCACCGGGCGCGAAGCGTAGAATGGACCAGACCGTACCGTGTTCGGGTCTATGCCGTAGGTGAATAATGCGCCATATGATGCGGCGATGCAGCCAATGAACAGGGCAGCAACCGGTCCGACTGCGGACAAGGTAGCTGATAGAGCTCGCCTCTCGTATGTTGGAGCGGTAAACGCGCCGTGATACCCGTGATGGGCTATGTATTGGAGGGTGCCTCGCTCAGGTACGCCCTGTCGCACTCTTCATAGCTTCACAAATTCCACTTCCTTCAAGCACTCGACTCTGAAAGTACAAGCGTCCACCGTGTGCACCACGCTTCCCCGAGACGCTATGATGATATGACGCACTCATGCACTCTCCTACCCACAGAACGACGATGCGGCGGGCCAGACCTGCATTTGGGCATCTTCGATGGCTGTCTGTTTCGATGACAAGCTGGGGAAACTTCACCGAGATCAAATGAGGGGCCCCAACCCGTTATACGATCATGTGGTGGTGCGGCTTCCGTGTCCCGCTCACTTGCATAGCACCCTACGAGCCAGCGACGAGCACGGCTACTTTACATCCGTCCGGGACTGTCGATAGCCTGTCGAGCATCATGAGCACCAAAACAATGGGGACAGACCTGCGTGGTAGGCGGCCTGTTGGGCACGTCACGCAAGCGCAGGCGGGTGTACCGCACGATGGCATACGGCTTTGCATCGCGAAGGCTATTTCCGGAAATAAGTCGGGTGTCTTCAGGTTCCTGGTGTCACTGACGAACCGCTATCTAACGGACGAGCGTCCGACAACGGTGGAACGGGGGTCACCGTTCGATCACCCCGGTCGTTGCACACAAGGGCCGGGGCTCTCTGCCAACACAGCAATGGAGCAACCGGAACAGCGTCGTGGTCGAGCAAATCCAGTGTGGTGACGGAAACAGCGTGTGTGGGAGAGGAATTGCATTAGGCCAGATGATGTAACACGTCGGGTAGAGATGAGAACGGTTGCGCAACGTGACACCAGCTCTCGGACGAACGGTGAACCAACAGGCACGCCAGGTCGGGGCCCGCGATGGCTTGTGCGGCGGAGGGAGTGTCTCGTGCTGATAAGCTGACCGGGTGAGGGCAGAATGTGCTCGTGCTCGCGCTCGCGGGGTTCCTATGGTAATCTCGCGTTCTTCTCCTCGCAAAGCGTCCGAATGCGTCTGTCCCGTGACAGCTGGAGGAGACGTGTGACCCGCCGGACGGGAGCGGGTGTGTCGGGGACGAGAGGAACGAGAGGAAGACATGGTCCAAGGAGGACGGTATGGGGGGGACGAGGAGACGATAGCGGGTAGAGGCTGTGCTGCGATTTGGGTACTCGGTTGCTGCTCAGCCTCGCCGAGATTGAAACAGACCAAAAAAAAAAAAAAAAAAAAAAAAAAAGTTACAAAAGTCCACACACCCGAACGCTCTTCTCCTCCTACCCCCTCTCTGCGTCTCTGGTCGATCCGGAAGAGCATGGAATCCTCGCCCGTTGTGACGCACGCCGAGTCTGTGCCAGCATTGCGGTCGACCATTTTGGGATCCTTTCTTCGTGGGCGACCTCGCGGGCTCTCCAACTCGCATCCACCAGCGCCAACTCACCGAGACCGGTCCCCGTCCCCCCCTGCAAGCCCCGTCCCTCCCCCGAGATCCAACACCTCCCACTCGCACCGTCGCAGGTCCTTCGCGCCCGCGGGCCTCATCATCCCCCAGTTCGCCACAGGCGGAAACCCTCAGTCGACGCCCGTCGCTGCCTCTCTCGGCATCTCCAGCATCCTCAGGCGCAGACGTTCCACGGGCCAGCCCACCACCACCATCAGCGAAACACCCCCTGCATCCGCCCTCCAGCCTGCCACTGCGCCTTCCTCGCCCCCTCCCATTGCGACCTCTCCGCCCATGCCTCTCGCAGTCCCCCCCCAGCTTCATCGCGACCCATCTTCCACATCCTCTTCCCCAAACCAGACACATCGCATCCGCCTCGTGCCCCATCTGGACTCCCGTCGCACCCTTCGCTTCGAGCCCATCACGCGCGATCTCAAAGACGACGATCCACCCCTTCGCATAGGCAGGTTCACCGACAGATCCGGAATCGGGCTCAACGCAGCCAACCCCCTCTCTACCAACAAGCTCGCCTTTAAATCAAAAGTCGTGTCCCGCTCACATGCTGAAGTTTGGATGGAATCCGGCAAGTTCTTCATCAGAGATACCAAGTCCTCTTCCGGCACGTTTCTCAACCATCTTCGTCTCTCCCCTGCCGGCCATGAGTCTAGACCTTTCCAGCTTAGAGATGGCGATGTCCTGCAGCTCGGCGTCGACTATCAGGGTGGCTCAGAGGACATTTACAAGTCTGTCAAAATAAAAATCGAGGTCGGCAGAGAGTGGCAGGCGTCAGCCAATGCTTTCAAGTGCGTATCCGGTCATGTGTGCCATTCTCTCTCTCTCTCTCTCTCTCTTTTTTTTTTTTTTTTTTTTTGACCACTGGATCAGTACACATGCCATCAGCCAACTCAAGGCGCTCGCTGTTACCACCGACCCAGTCAAACCAGACCCCATCAAGGGCAAGCAACGTTTGCCCAAGACCAATATCCCGGATTGTTGCATATGTGCGTTTGCTGATTCGTCTGTCCATGAACCCCGTCGGTCTCATGCCGATGGCCAGGTCTTTTTTCTGTCACCATTCGTCAAGCACTCTTCATCGCACCCTGTTCGCACGCGTTCCACTACAAGTGTATACGCCCACTTCTTGAAAAGCACACCACGGCCTTTTCCTGTCCTCTCTGTCGCAGTTTTGCGGATCTCGAAGAAGACGTTGAGATAGAGCATGAACCAGAACGAGAAGACGAAGACGTCGAATGGGAAGATGTGGGTGTCGCACCGCCATCCGCACCCGAGGTCATTGCCACCGCGTCTGTGCGCCAGCTCGCCACGCCACCGTCTCTTGCCCGTGATGGCGCTGAAACGGAAGTCGAGACGGACATGCTCGGGAATGAGAATCGAGTGCGACGACCACGGCCAACGGTTCGCACGGATGGTCATATCATGGCCCCACCGATGGATCCCGTTGCGGATCTATCCGAGCACGCAGATCTGGATGCGGAGATGTTGGACGGCGAGGCGGAAGAAGGCGACGGCGGACGGTATTCGTGCGATGGCGAGAGCGAGAACCATGATCGACATGCCCTGACTGCGCTGGTCTCTCGTGGCCCTGGGTTTGGTCTCCCGCTCCCTGGCAACTCGTCGGGAGTGCAGGACGACGGGTCCGAGGGCGACAGAAGCCAGAGTGCGAGTGCCGAGGGCGGGATGACGGGGCACGAAGGCACCAGTCCGGAAGCAGAGCCTGTCATCAGCGCCAAGCGGAAGCGGTGACCTCTTGGGCCTACGCCTTGCGTTGCATGTCTCGTTTTCCTCTTCTTTCAACACCCACTTGTCGTCGTTCATGAACATAGGGTATGTAAAGGGTCAATCCGTCTGTTTTGCCGATTTGCCACCATGTTTCCTTTTTTTTTTTTTCCTTTTTTTTTTTCATTCGCTCTGTTTGTCTACTGTATTTATTAACCGTCTGTGAAGCCACTCTCTTTTTCTCTCTCCACCTGCGCATGTCCACCCTTTTTTCTTCTTTCTTTTCAAGACCGATCGTTGATGATCCCCGTGTGTGTGTGTGTGTGTGTTTCCACTCTCTGCATCGGATAAGATCTGGGCATGCCTCTTATTTTCCCGCTACTCTTAATACCTGAGCCCCCACACATCGGGGGCCCTTCTTACCGACCGACTTTTTTTTTTTTTGGCTATTCTTTGTATCATGTACGAGGGCGGAAAGGACGTGTGCTGGGTGTGGGTGTGTTGTGGTTCACCTTTCCCCCCCCCTCCTCCCTTGACAGACAGACGGTGCCGCTCCTGGATGTGTTCCTGTGCTGGCCGACGGCGAGATCGGTCCCCTCGGCGTGCGTGCTGCGATCACGTGGTTCGCCTTCGGGCTACGATACATGACCATCGACATACTACGACATACGACATACGACAGTGCGCGGTTCAACGGAGAGACGGCGTTTTCTTTTTCTTTTTTTTTTCCATGGTAGGGAGGATTTCGAACGAGAACGTGTTGCGTGTTTGACGCACCGGGCGTCAGATCATGTAGTGGGCACATACATGAGGGAGCGGGACAACAGAGGACGAGGGGGGAAATAGAGGAGACGGCAAAACATGGCGAAAAAAAAACGAACATCGCCTTTACACGTGGGTCGAAAACAATAAACGAAAAAACAATCATCGAAACGTACATACACGAATAAACAAGTACACAGGTGGGCGGGTCAGATGATTCCCCGTCCGGGCGGGAAGGAGCTTCGGGGGGTGAAGTTACCCGGTCGCTGGCCCAGCGGGCGTTCAGCATGCTCCGACAAGGGTCCAGGGATCATTGGAACCTGGCCAAAGGGACGTGATGAAACCTAATCCGAGGATCACGTAGATGAAAAAATACGTACTCCCGGGCGCAAGATGCTCCGTCCACCACTTTGCCTTCCAGAGTTGATTTCTGTTCAAAAAAAAAAAAAAAAAAAAAAAAAAAAAAAGGATAAATCAGCATGTCTGTCCTAGGAGGACAATCGTGACACGCACTCGTACGTCACCTCGTCGCCCTCAATGTACTAGACAAGAAAAGGGGTGACTTGGATTGTAGGTGGACAAGAGGACGAGAAACGCACGATGTGGTTATCGTCATACGTAGGTATGCCTTGACAAGATACCGCGCTGGCGGTTGTCGTGGCCGAGGGGCTGGAGACCGTGGTGGTCGCATTGTGGGAAGACGTCGTGGCAGCCCGTGCAGAGGTGGTGGTCCCCCTGGCAGAGGTAGCCTTTACCGAGTTGGTTGCCGCCGCCCGAGTCGTAGTCACTAGGGGCGCAGGTGCTGACCCTCCCGAACCAGTGAGCGCAGCCTTGACGGCCTGGTCATACCTGCCGTTCGCTATCACCCCCCCCCCCCACGCGCGCCTCGGTCAGCACGGCTCGTCGCGCCAGTCAGGAAGGGAACCTCACCATATGCCTGAGACGCATCCCAGAGCATGACACCACCAAAGGATGAATACTGGCTGTTCATCTGCGAAATGATCGACGCGAGCGTCGACGAGCTGACATAGCCGCTGCCCGCAGCAGAGGGCGAGGCTGGCGCACCGATGTAGACCTTGACGTTCGGGTTCGGCGAGACAGTCTTGGCCCAGGTATCCCTACGTCCAATCCCAAGTGAGATTCTCGTCGCATAGAGTCGGTGGAGTCGGGGTGAACAAGCGGGACGGAGCGTTGGTACTCACCATGAACTAAAGTCCCAGGCCTGCGGAAAGATCAAGTAAGCAGACGCACAAGGCCCGGTAAGGAAAGGAACGGCGCACGTTTGAATTGCCAAAGTTACCGAGCCCACAAAAATTGTTATCTGAGGGTATCTGGGTCACCACGGCAATCTGACGACAAGGCACGACACACGCACAAAATTGCACGTAGACAGCGTCAAATCCAAACCCGTTCAACGTCGTCCCAATGTAGGCATCTGGGAAAGGGCATTGTGGAGCTAATGAGAGACCGCGTCAGTTGAGCCAGGTGGTCACCCCCAATAACTAAAAAGACACGACCAGCGGTAATGTAATATCTAATGAAATGTCATGCTATCAGAGTGAGACATCACTTGCACACGCAGTACGCACTGCTTGCTTCCGCCGTCCATTAAACTTCGAAGAGCCGTCAAGAACGCGGTGTAACCCGTCTGCGACCCCCCCTCGATGTCCATGTCAATCCTGTACGTAAACACAAGCACCGTTGAGCACACAGGTCTTCCAGACGACGGATGAGAACGTGGATACCCGTCCAAAACTGCCGTTCCAAATGGCCTCGTGTTGCTACTTCCGCCCAAGAAGGTGTCCCAAACTATCTGCGCAAACGCTTGACCGTCTGAATCGCTTGAGAACTCAACGTTGCCAGTCGCGCCTCCGATCGAGAGCGTGACAATCTTCCCAGCGTTTTGACAATTTTCGATACCTGTCGCGAGGAAGGAGCAGTCGGGGAGGTTCGTGCCCGGGAAGACAGGGTCACTGTTCGAGCTGCATGTCTAACGTTCGCATCCCGTCGCGTAACGAAACGCGAAACAACACAAACAAGACGCAATCAATTCATGTGTACGGTCTCCTGGGAGATGCTGGAATCCGAAAATCAAATGAAGAACAACGTACATTGGCGAGGTTGATTGAAGGCAAATTTCCGGTCGAGTAAAAGTCAGTTAGGAACGCGATCGGCAGCGTGTCAATGGTGCTGTCCTGTGCGTTGTAAATTGAATGAGCGCCGAGTTACCAACACCCGTCACCAGGGGACATACGCCACAATAAAAATCGATGGACTGCTGCCAACCCCCGGTATCAGCTGGATTGGTGGCCCCATACGAGTTTTGTCCCCAGTATCTGGACAAAGCAACTCAACATGGCATTCCTCAACGAAATAGGGGGAATGCATACACGGCCAGCTATCCGGTGAAAGCAAATGGGCATAGGCAGCATGAGCGAGGACACCCCCACGACACAGACAAAGGGACACACATTTGTATTGAGCGTCATGTCGAACGCCATCACCGAAGCAAAAAAGCCAAGCCCGAGACCGAGACGGATCACGAGCGGTGCCCCAACGCTAATCTTAGATACCATCCTCGGTGGGACCAGAAACGACAGGTGATAAACGCCCTGTTAGGAAAAAAAGATAAAAGAAAAGAAAAGACAGGCGTCGAGAGACCTCAAAGAGTAGAGGTGGAAGAGGTGAAGTCAAAGTGGTCCTGAATGACAGGAAAACGCCCGCCTTTATGCGCGTTCGGATAGGTACGCACGTGGTCCAACATAGCTATATCCCTGCCTTCCGCACGGCACCAGGGCAACGGGAAAGGTGGATGGAGACGAACACCAGCTCCGATTCGCCTAGCTGACAACGAGATCGGATGGAGGTTGCAGTGTGCCTGCAGCACGCGAGTAGCCCTGATAACCAGACTGGCTACACAGTGTGGACGTATTAGACACGGGGCTGCATACCGCGAGGAACGCTGGTACGAATGGAGCTGCTTCATATGGTCAGTCTAGTGACAGCAAGGGAGACGAGAGTGGGTCAGGTGCGTAGTGGTTGTACTGCTATGGTTGAGGAGGCACCTGACGGACACCACGTACCAAGACGCTTCAGACGACCGATGACCGATAATCAACTATTGATACGACTCTTGATGGCATACACGTGGAAACTACGGACGCATAGGGAGATCTTGACGACAAGGACGTTGGCGAAAGGAGCAATCTGACACCAAGTGAGCCCCGGTCCCGCGTCAAATAGATGAGACGATGTGCCGAGATCCAAGGTAGCGATGCTCGTAGACGGAACCGCCGCTCATTTCGTAGCCCTGGAGCATAATACAACGTATCCCACAACCGGGGAAAGAAGGGACGCGCTTCGAAGCTGTGCATCCATCTGGCTGATTCTGAATCAGATGACTGGAACCACAGGACAGTGCGCCGTTGGCGGTGGGCAGAGGTGAGAGGTGAACAGAGGTCGGAAGAGGGATCACTGACCCGAGCAGATCAGCATATGGAGGGTCCGGCAACGCAAACAGCGCCCTACGCATGTCACTGCCCAAAGCCCCGCACGCCAAGGGCACCGCCTGACACGCAGTCGTTGATAGTCTAGGGTGGCAATAAATTGTGTACCGATGGCTACGTCAGCCGGTCGATATAGTGGACGCTACGGTTGAGTTCAGCGCTGGCACTTCTCCACGGGGTAACCTAGGCGGAATCAACGGAATGTCGCAAGGGACGACACGGACTGACGTCCGGGACAGGGTGTATGCGAGCCACCTTTCGATGGGACATGAGACGCACCTTCTCGAGCAGAAACAAGGGGACCCTTCTTCTCGTCGTTGGGTCTGGTCGGCGTGAAGAAGGCTCACGAGACGGGGTTCGAGAAGGTGCGACTCCTCCGTTGGGTTATCTGTGCGTGCGACGTCGGTCCTAAACGCCGCCAACCGCAGAGACCGTCCGAGGGCGACGTGCAAGACATCGGACGATCACGACGTCTATCCACAAGTCGGGCCCAGTGTGTCGCAGAGAGCGCACGGCAGAGAAGGGAACACGACTGGGGGCCAGCTATCCTAGTTCAAGTTCAAGTACGCTAGAGGCGTAGACATCTCGACATCAGGAGCGCAAAAAAGTCCCAACTTGGGGGCGACGCTACGAATAGCCAGACAAGAACACGAGCGAACAAGGCAAAGAAAGAGAAGCGAACGGTCGGTTTGCATAGTTAAAGCTATTAATACACAGC
The DNA here is from genome assembly GCA_038088935.1 of Pulveroboletus aff. viridisquamosus. Classification (NCBI taxonomy): domain Eukaryota; kingdom Fungi; phylum Basidiomycota; class Agaricomycetes; order Boletales; family Boletaceae; genus Pulveroboletus; species Pulveroboletus aff. viridisquamosus. The sequence goes on from JBBPJW010000173.1 coordinate 23,275, forward strand.
GAGTAAGATACTTGGATGCAGATTATCTCGCTCACGTTTACGCTTGGGCTTGCATAGCTGCCAGCTTCCTTCCGACTCACAGAGGCCGGTGGTGGATTGCCGGCCAAAGGACTTGTGTAGCACGTACTCACTCTCGTTTTCTATTCGCCAACGCGAGCAGCTCTTGAAGATCGCACCCGGCTGGCTGGGTATCCTGTTTCTCAAGCCCTCTCAGGGACGATCATCAGAGCTTCCAATCTTTCTTCCAGTCCCTTTCCCATGCCCTCACGCTCCCACTCACCACCGACGTCGTCTAACAGTGCGATGCTGTCCCTGTCCCGACCGTGTATCGATCCAGGGTTGGAATGGGTGTTACCGAGACCGGTCACACCAGGGATGTGGGGCGGCGGTTCAGATGAAGCGCACGTGGTGAAAGAGGAGAGAGGGACCATCGACGTGGGGGTGGACGCGAGAAGATCCGAATAGGACATGAACGAGAGCCGTTTCGAAGCGACGTGCGTCGGAGAGGGTGGATGGGAGATATTCAACGGATAGGTGTACGGAGATCCCGTGTAGGTGGACGAGGGAGAAAGCGCAGCCTGGGCTTGCGACGTCTGGGGTTGTTGCGCAGAATAAAGCTGCGTAACTGGTTGGAGAGGCGAAACAGAGGCCAATGGAAGGGGTTCGACCATCGCTGCGGGTGACGACTCGGCAGATGACAGCGTAGAGTAGTAGGCCGATGTGGGGGTGTTGATCGAGGGACTTGATTTCCCAACTTTCTTGACCGTCGCTCCCGTCCCGATGACGGGAGCTGGGGCGGCCGATGACGTTTGGATGGTCAAATGACGCTGAGGTTCCTTGGAGGGGCTTGAGAGGAGCATCGGCGACGCAACTGGAGCAGGGGGCGAGGATCCGGGAACGCTGAGCAATAAACTCGAGCGATGTATGGCAGGCGACCTTGCGCTTGTTGGACTGGGACTCCTGCTCCTGAGGCTCCCAATCGGACTGGCAAAACCGCTCCTTGTTCTCTCCCTGGCAGGGGTCACGACAGCGATATGATCTTCCTCCATGGGAGAGGAGGATGCAAGAATGGATGCTGCCGAGTCAAGGACAGAAGGGACGCTCTGTTCGAGTTGTTCTGTACCCTTTGATCGGGGAATGCGGTGTGGATTGACTGGGTGGGAAGATGGAGGCGATGGAGGGTGTATGGGCTCCACATCCCGTTCAAAGATGGCCGATGAGGATGAGTGGCTGGAGAAGGGGGGAAAAAGTCACGCCACTGTGAGTAAGAAAGGGGGTGAAGGAATGTGGCATGGGCGTACGCTGATGTGGGTGATGAGGGTATGGAGGAGGGCGAACGAGAGCCGAGTCTTGCAGCACCTGTCTGCATGAGCTGCGAGGCGTGCGATGAGAGCCTGTGTTCGCGGTGGGATGGGGTGAGGAGGGTCGAATGTGAAGTCATCCTTCGAAGATCAACAGGGGGCGAGTGGTGAGGAGGCGAGACTACGTTGGCTGCAAAAAAAAGCGTTACAACGAGAGGATGAGGGACGTGAACGAACGGTACTCGCATTGATGAGACTCTTGAACCGAAGAAGGGGCCATTGAAGCGACGACTGGGCGAGCGTACGAGGACGGGACGAGGTGGATTAATAGCGAAATGAACGTCTTCCACAGTGGCGTCTCATGTAGTCGACGGCCACGGACACCGGCATCGGCGCCTTCCAAATCCATACATCTGACCCCCGGAATGGGGGTTATCTGTCCACTCCTATTGTCCAGGGCACTGCGCGCAGTGTGGCCCTGTCGCTGTGCGTTGTGCACCGCTCAGATGTCGTCGACGACGTTGAGCTGTGGGACTGTGAGTTGCGCTTCATAGGGCTCGTCTCAGCCCCGGGGAAGTGCCCTCCGGAACGGTCTCTCGCATCTCACCGGACGAGGACGGGCAGACCAGGTCCCGCACACACACGTCGGTCGTCAGGACATGTCCTCCGTGTCGTCCACCACCGTCTTCAACGCATCATTTCTCCGCTGTCAGCCTGGTGCTGTCAATGGCACTCCCATCCTGTGCGCTTGCCCCTTCTCGTCCGTGCTGCGCCATGTCCGCGTATCATGATCCTTCCATTCTCCCTCCTTTGGATGGCGTATCTCGAACTCTGACGGGCGGCTTCTTGATGCATCTCCTAGCGGCCGACCTGTGTGGACCATCAAATGGTCGCACCTTGACCTTGATCGGCTGGCTCGTCGCATGAGAATCCCACCGCGTTGGGGGGCTGTGGTGTCCATAACTGCCCCCATTGACAACACGCCTGCCCGTGTTCTCATCGGTGGGAATCCCCTCTGAGATGGAAACGGGGCTCTATCGCAAGCGCGCATTTGGCTTCGACGTTGCCGCAAGGCTAGGGTCCATGGTGTGCTGCACCGTTGGCCTCTCCGTTTCTTCTTTACCAGTTCACGATAGGCGTCCCGGAGCATCCCATGCCCAGCGCAGCAAGCACAGTCTGCATCGCGCGCTGCTGAGACGATGACATCACCGCCGTCGTTCAGGTGAGCAAACGGACGTTGATAGCAACCATCCCCTGGCCCTGACCGATCACGCATGCCACTCTCTCTCAGCCTGGCGACCTCACCACTCTCCGCCAGTTTGGTGCGCTATGCAGGCCTTGACAGGATCCGCCAAAGAAGACGTCAAGATGAACTCAGGTAACACACCCCCTGATGACAGAACAAAGAAGTAGAGACAGTCCAGCTGTCCAGCTGACATCCAGTCCACAGCCGCAGCACACACACTGTCCACCAAGACATCGCCACCAGCAACTCACGAGTCCCATCAAAACGAGCCCTATCCTCATCTGCAAAGTACGTCACTCCATCAGCACAGCAGCCAAGAGACGTCAAAAAGGCAATCGCTCACTCCTGCTTGGCTCAAAAAATTTGACTACAGCCCACAACTCGACGCGGGCACCGAGACAAAGCTCACGTTCACCCTACCCAGCTGGACCGCCTGATTACCCGTCAGAGTGTTCATCGCCGTCTCCGACACCGTGAATCCAGTCGTGGACTTGTCCACAGCCAAGATGTTCACCGTATTGTTGCCGTACGTGACAGCATAGCACATGCCACACGCAGCAGAATTCCAACCCGACACCGTATCCACCCCGCCGACATTGGGAAATGTGGGGAGCGAGCCCAGCGTGGTGTAGCCCTTGGTCTCGAGACCGTTCGCCCCATCGGAGCACGCCACTGCATTCAAGGACAGGCTAGCGTCATCATAGGTGGCGTCATAAGAGAGCGTCGTCGTCGTCTGCGCGAGGACACGAAGACCAGAGACGCTGAGGAGAGTAAAGAGAAGTGTGGCAAGGTGGTACATGATCGACGAGTCCGCTAGAAGTTGACGGCAGAGGAAAGGGAGGCTGTTGTAACGAGCGGGAAAACAGGGAGCCTTTTATACGCGCGCTGGGCAATCCGAGCACCTTTCTCTAAAAACCGAACGTCGCAACAAGGTCATCCATCAACTTGGCCTAACGGGGCTTCTCAGATTAGGCGGCGCATAGCTTCGGGAACCACGGGGAATCAGGCCTTGCTGTTACGCAAAAGAAGAGTAGCAACAGACGTAGAAGGTTTGCCGGCTGCATGTCACTCGCAGTCATGTCAAGTCAGTCTTGGCGGCAGATTGGCAGCTGTCTGCCACACCAGACCGCAAAACTGTTTCTGCCATGGGTTCAACGTGCGGGAAGGAGGTCCGTACGAGACTTGGCGTGACGTGATCAGCCCAGCTTCCTCGCGACGGAGCTTCATCCCCGCAAAGCTCGAATCTCCATACGCGAACTACCAAATGACGAAGCCACGACCACACTCATCTCCGTTTGGAAAACGCTCTCATAGCTATACGCCGTTCTGCCCGAATCAAATGACCGTTCAATGTCCCGACCACCAACGAGAAGCAGGTATCGGAGAAGACAGTGCGGGTCGCGGCGGCGTCTCAGCTTCCCCGTCGGTTTCGACAGGGCATCAGTCACCGTCTCCAGCATTGGGGCGCCTGGGGAGAAGAAGACACCGTTCCAATACTCGAGGACCGTCATCTTTTTTGATCCGTACAGCTGCGGGTCGGACCACGCCATCCCCAAGCGAGGTCTGTCAAGCCCTGCTTGGCCGGCAGTGTGTTCATTTGTCACAATTGGGTTCGCAGGCAGGGAGAAAGACGGACCACCGACACGTTCTATACACCCATCATGCACGAACGCTTGTCATAGCCTGCACGGAGCATCACCATTTGGTTCAAAGACCTGTCGTGTGAGTGCGTTCTTCTCGCCTATCGCTCTGGGAGAGTGGAACTCGCTGAGCGGCTGATCGTTGGAACTGTTTGTCGTGTTCATTGTACGTAAAGACCCTATTAGGCGCACTGATCCCCCATATTGATATAAATGGTATTATTATATAAGTAAAGTAGCACATGAGCTTTGCTAATAAGCCACCTACAAGAACCACTGCTTATGTTGTTTTTATGTCATCTATACTAATACCCATAGTCTAGGATAATGATTAAATATTAAGAACCATTGCAATTAGTACAAAATATAAAAACATTAAAATAATTGTTTGAGCCTTTAATTCTTTTAGGTATGTTTTTTTATTTACTTCTGATACTATTTCATAGAAGTCTCACTTTATTTCATTATTACTTTATTTCATAGTTGATAACCTTCTATAAAAGCACTTTTATAATCTAAAAATTATTTTTGAAATGATTTTAAATATGTTTAATTGTTAAAAAGTAGACAGGAGTATTAATAATGGTATTAAGTGTTCTGCACCAAACCCTAAAGGTGCTTCTATGCATAATATGGACTGGTATATGACAGCTTCAACAACAACAAGAGAACTTTTTGTTATGTGCTCAGCAAATACTGACAGTCTATGCATGTGACTGTGGGACTCACCTGCCATATAAGGATAAACCCTAGGCTAGGTTTAATTTATTATATCAGAGTATTCCCTACTGAAGGGTTGATCATGTGATGTGGCTGAATCTCAGATGAGATCTTAGATTGATACTGATAATATCTGATCTAACAGATCTAGATTAGGATTGTATCTGTGGCAGAGATCCAGATGGGTCTCCTTAGTCTTATGGCAGCCATGCCATATTCATATCCATTGACTCTGACATACTTCCATTCTTCCACATCCTTATGGTGTGGTTTCTTTTCTAAATTCCTTGATTTGTGAGGCCACTGCCTTATTCCTGACTCATCACCCTATGCCCATTTTCTATTTAAGAAGGTATGAGAGAATACTGCTATTGGTTTACATAGATAGTAGGTTACTTATCCTGTGTATGAGGCTATGCCTCCTGGTAATATATATACAGGGTGAGCAAGACCTGGAGTCTCTCCAGTCTTAATCACTTGTATCTTTACTTCCCTTCTTCTGGGCTCATTGGCTTGAGTTAACCCAGATATCCCTTGACTCTCTCTTAATACCTGAACACTGGGATACTGGTGCTAATTCAGGTTTTCTCTTCAAGATTCACAAGCCTAGTTCAGGGCCACTAGTGCAAAAGCCCTCTTGTTGTTGTCATTGCCTGTCACTCACCAGTGTTTGCATATATTTGGATTGCACTCTGAGCAGTGCATAACACTTTTATGCTAGTGGCCCCAGAACTAGGCAAATGAGAGATAAGAGGATTTAATGAATATCCACAACAAAGGAAGGAGGCTAGAGATAAGGGCCTTTCTGGGATCACTGCATGGTAACTAGTGCAAGAAAAGAGTAAAGACACTAAATGTTACAGGAGATCAAGACTGGAGAAACTCCAAGTCTCTTTCTATCCATATATATTGTAGCAGAGGGGTATAGTCTCAGTACAGGATTAGTAACTATTATCTAGGGGCATCAATAGCAGTAGATACACATGCTGATAAATAGAGTAGCATGGGGCATAGAATAGAGATAAGGCAGTGGCCTTGTAAATTGGAAATGTAAGAAGAGAACCATATCATAAGGATATGGGAGAATGGAAGGGAAGATGCAGGGATAGTGAATATGAATATGGCATGGCCATTATAAGGCTAAGGAGATTCTATCTGTATCTCTGCCATAGATCAATTCTAATCATGATTCTTTAGATCAGATATCATTAGTATTATATGATTAGCAATCATGATGGTTTATAGCACATGACTGTGGGAACTGTAGAGCATGTGATCATGTGAACAAGTTGCCTTATAAGGATAACCCTAGGCTAAGTCCATATATTAGAGTATTTCCCTATATAAGGTATTAGTTACATGATATGGCAGATCTTAGATGAGATCTAGATTAGAATCTAATCTATGGATTCAGATGGGATCTTCTTAGCCTTATGGTAACTATGCCTTATTCATATCTAAGTACCTGTGTGCTTCCATTTTCCCACATCCTTATGGTATGGCTTCTCTTCCATTTCTTACTCTTAATCCATAAGGCCACTGTCTTACTCCTCATTTCCACTTCATGCTTTTCCCTCATTTACTATAGAGTTAGTTATGCTATTGGTGACCGTAGATAGTGTAGGTTTAGGGTAGGCTTCCTATACTTGGTCTGTGCACAAGCACTGGCAATATATAAGGCAGGGGGTGCAAGCTGGGGAAACCCAGTCTTGCTCTCTTGACCTATAGGCTGGTTATACAGGCTAGTTTGCTAGTGCTACTGGCTAGGGTTTATACAAGGGCCCAGAATCTCATTCTTTCTCTTATTCACCTAGTTAGGGGCCACTAGCATAAAAGCCCTACCAGCTTCCCAAGATAGATTTAGAAGCATCCACCAAGGAGTGCCATGAGTTACAAGGCTAGAATGGTAAATTGTTACAATAATCAGCATTAAAATCTAGATCTCATCTGAGATCTGTTACATTACATGACTATTACCATGATTTTGAAAATACTCTGATAAAAGACCAAACCTATACCTAGGGTTAACCTTGTTTAGGCAAGTGAGTCTCACAGTCATGTGACAAGACTATTAGTGTTCTGCTAAGCATATAATATTAAGAGATAAGTTTGAAAAGTTGGTCACTTAAAAGCCTAGGCTTTACTTGCTTAAGTTTTTAACAGATCTAATATAATGTAGACTTTTTCAAACTAGTTTGAAAGGTAATCTTTCTTAAGAAAAGAATTAGAGAGAAGAGTGAAATAATACTATTTTTATAAGAGAAAAAGATGGATAAAACAGCTGCTGGCTGTTCTATTCTCATGTCTCAATGCTGAACTGATGAGTGCAACTAAAAGCAGTGGTTTGAACTAGATCCACTGAGAACTAGGCAAAAAAAATAAGAAAAGAGTCAAGTGCCTTGTATAAAACTCTAGAGCTCAAATGCACAAGACTGGAGAATTTCAGCTTATGTCAGCCCTTTATATATGATACAAAAGTGCACACAGACCAGGTATCTGTGGTCTGCTCTAAACTATGCTACAGTAAGCCAACCAATGGCATTAAGAGAGCAAGTCTCTTAGCAATACCTTATAATAACTGCCAGGCAATAATGTTATAATCTAGGCCAGTCTAGATTTGTGATATGTAAAGATGTGAAAGAGTAAAGAGGTAAAAGAGTGAAATGGTAAGGTTTACCATGGTCATATGATGTGACATGTAAAGAGTCAAAGTGAAAAGTACAAAGTGGATAAAAATTAAAAAAAGTGAAAAAGAAAATAAAATAGCTACTGGCCATTCTGTTCTCATGTCTCAGTGTCAAACTGATAAATGCAACTGCAAAGCTGTGGTTTTGTACTAGACCCACAAAGAACTAGGCAGAAGGAATAAAAGGAGTCAAGTGCCTTGTATAAAGCCCTAGAGCTCAAGTGCACAAGACTGGGAATATCCAGCTTGTGCCAGCTCTTTATATATAATACAGATGTGCACACAGACCATGTAACTAGAGTCTGCCCTAAACTATGCTACAGTAAGCCAACCAATGGCAATAAAAGAGTAAGTACCATAGCAGTATCTCATGGTAGCTGCCAGGTAATGATATCATGGTCTGGAATGTTCTAGAATGTGAAATGTGAAGATGTGACAAGGTGAAGTGGTGAAGTGGTGAAATGATGAGAATTTCCAGGGTCATGTGATGTGAAAATGAAAAAGTGATTATAACAATTATGATTATTTATTATTTTTCTTTTTCCTCTTTCTAGCTTCAGATTTCATGTATCTTCAACACTTTCTTGTAATTGTTATGTATTTAGCAGAACACTAGTGGTCTTGTCATATAACTGTGAGACTCACATGCCAAAACAAGGATAACTCTAGACTTAGGTTTGATTTATATCAGAGTATTTCTGTTATGGCTCAAGCCTAACACAATGGTCTCACATGACCATGGGAACTGTAGAGCACGAGATGCGCTGGTTATGTGATCAGTTGCATGTGACCGTGTGAACGAGTTGCCTAATAAGGCAAACCCTAGGCTAAGGCTAAGTCCATATTCAGAGTATTCCCTAGCATAAGGTATTGGTCACATGATGTGGCAGATCTCAGATGAGATCCAGATCTTCCGATGATATCTGATCTCTCAATCTAGATTAGGATCTGATCTGTGGCAGAGATCCAGATTGGATCTCCTTGGCCTCCAGGTAGCCTTGCTGCATTCATTGATCTATTTCTGTGTGCTTCCATTCTCCCACATCCTCATGGTGTGGTTCCTCTTCCATTCCCTACCCTTGATCCATGAGGCCACTGCCTCACTCCTTACTGTTGCCCCATGTTCTCCTTCTCATATATCTATTTAGAGGTCAGAGCTACTTTAGCTATTGGTGTCCACAGATAGCACTCTTTGGGGTAGATCTTCTGTACATGGTCTGTGCACAGACCTTGACAATATATAAGGCAGGAGGTGCAAGCTGGGATTCCCCAGTCTTGCTCTCTTGACCTCTAGGCTGGTTATACAGTCTGAACATTCAGTACTGCTGGCTAAGGGTTTATACAAGGGCCCATCACTCATCCTTTCTCTATTTGCCTAGTTAGGGGCCACTAGCACAAAAGCCCTAGCAGTTATCAAGGACAAGATTAGGAGCATCCACCAAGATCAACTCGAGTTATCAAGAAGTAGCAGGTAGCCTCCCACTTCAATTTCCCAATGCTAGATAAGAGTTACATAATATGGCAGATCTCTAGATGAGATCTAGATTGAGGATTGATCTATGGCAGAGATTCAGATTGGATCTTCTCAACCTTATGGTGGCCATGCCTTATTCATATATGCTTTCCTTGTATTTTCCCTTCTATTCTCTTATATTTTTATAATATGGTATATTTCTTCTACTTCCTTTGATTTATAATGTTACACATCTTGCACAACCACCACTTTCACATCATGTGATCATGGGAACAATACTCCTTTTCAGGTAACCCTAGCCTGGGGCTTGGCTATTATTATGGGTATTTTTATGGTCAGTGGTCACATGACTAGGATCTGGGATCTTCCCAGGATCTGCCCATGAATCTTCCCCATCTAGATCTAGTAGTATCTCCATGGATCTAATGGATCCTTGGATCTATCTCTATGATCTCATCTGTGGCAGAGATTTCCATTCTCATGGGTAACCCTGATCTTCCATTACAAGTCTTCTCTTCTCTTCCATTACTATCTCTTGATCCATGAGGCCACTGCCTCATTCTTCATATCTGCTCCATGCATATTCCTTTTCTATTTAATAGTGCAATCTTACTGCTATTGGTGTTCATAGATAGTAGTACTCTAGGGTAGGCTTAGTATAGTTGGTCTGTGTGCCTTTCTAGGCCATATATAAGGGGTGGGTATGGGTAGTCAAGTCTCTCCAGACTTGATCACTTTGTATTCTGCTTTAAGCACTTCTTTGGATTTCAACCCTTTCTAGGTTAGATCCATAGTTGCATGGGCATGAGTCTCCTCTAAGTTCTTCTTTGTTAATCCCTCCTTGGTTGCTCCTCTCCAGAGCCTCCATTAGGTTCTTCTCTTCATGTTCCTCCTTTTCCTCTATTCATCTAGGTTTAGTCTCTGGGATCCAGAGTTATAACACATGAGGCCACTGCCTCACTTCTACCCTATGTCCCATGCTTTCATATTTGTTAGCATGCATACTTACTACCATTGATGGCCTTAGATGGTAGTTACTAATCCTGTACTAAGGCTATACACCTCTGCTGCAATATATATACAGATAAGGAGAGACTTGGAATTTTCCCAGTCTTGACCTCTTGTTATACTTACCTTTTTTTACTCCCTTTAGTGCACTAGGATTAGTGGCCTTCCAGCTAAAGAATTATTTATTTCCTTTCAAGACTTACAAGTCTAGTTTGAAGCCACTAGTACAAAAGCCCTCTTGTTAATTTAGTAAGCTGTCACACATTGGTCTGCATTGTAAATAGGAGCACCTCAGTTGGTGCATAACAGTAATGTTCTGAAACCTTCAGACTTCTTCTGTTCCAGAACCTTCTTTATGTCAATGGATATCACTTTATACTTCACTTTCTTTACTTTTTATCTGTTTCCACACAGATTACTTAGTTATATACTTTAACTCACTCAACTGAGTCTCAACCTTATTCCCCATAGTATAAGTAGCATACTTTCCCCTCCATGTTCCTTATACTACTTCTACCTTTATCTTTACCTGCTCAATATAGTTCTTTCTGTCTTGTTCTCTTGAATTAGCCAGAGTCCTCAGCCCACCCTGGGGATCCCACTTGCAACTAGCATTAACAAGCACCACATTTGTCTTTAGCTAGTTCTAGCATCCTAGCTTTATTCCCAACCTTTACTATGAAACTATGATGTTATTTTGCATTTGCACCATTCTTAGCACCTGAGGCTAACCCTCATTAAGTCTTACCCCTAGCTCCTCCATAGTTATAGGGTCTATGTTAGCCCCTACCCAGGCCTAGTATAATATATAGAGAACAATGCAAAATAAGAGAATAGGGCAAAGGGAAACTAAATAGAAATTAATGGCAAATAGAGAGTAATTGATAAAAAGAAACAAGGCAAAGGTAAGATATAATGTTAGAGAGCTAGGCCACTAATGGAACTAAGGACTAGATATATGTCAGTAAATGGTACTATAGCATTATAGTAAGCTTATGTATATTTTAGTTGGAATGGAGAAATAACTGAGGATGCAGTGGGAAATGAGATATAATATTAAGAAGAAGCAGAGCTGTCATATGCTAATATGTTGGGTAGGCAACAAGGAATTGATGCTGTTATAGTAAAACAGAGAGCTATAGTATATAAAGATTGTATTATAATTAACAGCCACAATATTAGAGAAAGGCTATGTTATGTAAGATACAGAGACTAGACCAGGCTAGATCTGATTACATGGTATAATAAGATAAGATAAGAGATAAGATAAGGTGAGATAAGATAAGATCAAAGAAAGTAATCAAAAATAGTAGATAGTAAAGAAAACTTAGCTTAGAATAAAAATGAAAAATAACCTCTAGATAAGTAGTGCCAGTATATAACAACAATAATACTGAAAAAAATACAAATGAATATAGTATCTCAAAAGAAAATGCATAGAATAACATATTTTTTTTCTCAGCCTACTGTGAAATAAAGAACTGCCCATTGATCTTATAACTTGTATACTCTAGTGGATACTTCTAGACTGTGCTTGTACTCTGGACTTCTGAAAGGGCTTTTATGTTAGTGGCCCTAAACTAGGCAAAAGAAAAGATAAGTAAGCCTCTTGTATAAACCAATGCCAGCAGTGGCTATATAAGAATCAAGGTAATTTCAGCTTATTCCATATAACCAGCTAAAAGGTTAAGAGAGCAAGACTAGTGAAATTCCAGCTTGCATTCCCTGCCTTATATATTGCCAGGGTCTGCATACAGACCAAGTACAGGGAGACTGCTCTAAACTACTGCTATCTATGGCTATCAATGGCAGCAAGTATTCAACCATTAAATAGAAAAAGAAAAAACATAGAGCAGATATTAAAAAGTAAGATAGTGGCCTTATGAATCAGAGGAATGGAAGAGAAGAGAAGCCACACCATAAGAATGTGGGAGAATGGAAAAAAAGCACACAGAATTAGTGGAGATGAACTGGGCATGGTAGCAGCAAGGTCAAGGAGATCTATTGGATCTTTGCCATAGATTTAATGATGTGGAGATCCCTTTGCCACAACAAACAAGCTGGTTCTTGTAATTCAGGTCCTTGGAGAGCACTCAGTTAATAGCTTGATACTGAACAAAGGTGGAGCTGGCATTGGCAAACAGAGGGAAGTGAAGTTAAGGAGATTATACTAAGGAAAGCCCAAAAGTTTCAAGTGCACTAGACTGGAGCTTCTAGTCTAGTGTCCAAGCTTTTATATATTCTGTTATAAAATGCACAGACCACTATTGCAGGTGCTCTGCCTGCCCTAACCTTGATACTTGAGATATCCTTGGTAAATGCTTCTATTCTTGAACTGTAAGCAGGGCTTTTGTACTAGTGGTCCCTAACTAGGCTACTAATTGAAAGAAAGAGAATACAGTGGTCCTGTGTAAAGTCTAAGCTCAGCAACCAGAGAAGCCCCTGCCAGAAGAGAGCTCAACAAGATCCCATCTTGGAATGGCAAAGAGATCTAGTGGGCTACTTATATAATTTCACAGGTAATTAGCCTAAAGGACAAGTAGAGCAAGACTGGGGAAAACCCAGCTTGCACTTCCTGCCTTATATATTGCCAGGGTCTGCACACAGACCAAGTACATGGAGCCTACCCCAATAACTACTATCTATGGACACCAATAGCAGTAAGGTCTATATTAAATAGATAAGGGGAAAGCATGGGGTGGAAATAAGGAGTGAGGCAGTGGCCTTATGGATCAAGGGATTGAAATGGAAGAGAAATCACACCATGAGGATGTGGGAGAATGAAAGTGCACAGGATCAGAGATATAAAAGAGGCATGGCCACCATAAGGCCAAGGAGCTTCATTGGATCTCTGCCACAGATTAGATTATCTATCTAGATCATAAGTGTTATGCACTTAGCAAACACTGACAGTTTGCTCATGTGACTGTGGGACTTGCCTGCCTTACAAGGATAAACCCTAGGCTTATGTTTGGTTTATATCAGAGTATTTCCTGCTTATGGGTTAATCACATGATGTGGCTGGATCTCAGATGAGATCTTAGATTGATACCAATGACATCTGATCTCAAGGATCTAGATTAGGATCATATCTGTGGCAGAAATCTGTAATAGTTACTATTGTCCTTGCTTGATACTTGTGACTTCCTTGGTGGACACTTCTAAGCTATCCTGAGTGACTGGTAGGGCTTTTGTGCTAGTGGCCCTGAACTAGGCAATGAGAGAAGGTATGAATCAAGGGCTCTTGTATAATCCTTAGCCAGCAGCACTAAGTAGATCAGTCTGTATAACCAGCCTATAGGACAAGAGAGCAAGACTGGGTTTCCCCAGCTTGTACCCCCTGCCTTATATATTGCCTAAGTCTGCACACAGATCAAGTACAGGAGGCCTACCCTAAGCTATGCTATCTATGGACACCAATAGCACTACTGGCTCTATTAAATAGGAGAGGGAAAAACATGGATCAGTAATGAGGAGTGAGGCAGTGGCCTCATGGATCTAGGGATGGAATGGAAGAGAAGCCACACCATGAGAATGTGGGAGAATGAAAGGTGCACTGGTTCTCAGATATGAAAGGGGCATGGCCACCATAAGGCCAAGAAGATCTAATCTGGATCTCTGCCATAGATCAGATATCATCAGAGAACTGGAACTGGATCTCATCTTGAGATCTGCCATATCATGTGACTAATACCTGGTGCAAGGGGATGCTCTGATATATAGAACTTAGCCTTAGCCTAGGGTTATCCTTGAAAGGCAATTTGTTCACACAATCATGTGCTCCTGGTCCCATGATTATGTAACCATTCACATCACATGCTCAACAGTTCCCATGGTCACATGCTGTGGACCGTCATATTCACTAGACATGTAACAAGATCTAGATAGATCTCCTTGGTCTTATGATAGCCATGCCATATTCATATCCATTGACCCTGAGCTTTCCCTTCCATTCTCCCACATTCTCATGGTGTGGTTCTCTTCCATTTTCCTTGATCTATGAGGCCACTGCCTTACTCCTACCCTTCACCCTATGCTTATTTATCTATATGTTAGTGTGTAATTACTGCCATTGGTCAAGTAGTGGTAGTTACCTTTCATATACATGGTCTGTGTGCATAGCCTGATAATATATAAGGGGTAGGGAGAGACTTGGGGCAACCCAGTCTTAACCACTTCTGTTACTAGTGCCACAAGCCTAGTCTTCTTTCAGAGTGGCTCATGCCCTATATGGGTCAAGGCTCAATTATCTCATTTGTCTAGTTCAGGGCTCTAGTCATAAAAGCCCACTTGTTGTTGTTGTTATTCCTGTCACACACTAGTATTTTGCATTTATGGTTTAGCACTCTTTGGATGCATAACAATAAGGTCAGATGTCATTAGGGACTGACCTGGATCTTATCTGAGATCTGCCACATTATGTGACTGATATCTAGTGTAGGGGAATACTCTGATTAATAAGACTTAGCCTTAGTCTAGAGTTATCCTTATAAGGTTACTTATTCACATGATCATGTGCTCCTGGTCACATGACTATGCAACCATTTACATTCATGCTCAATAGTTCCCATGGTCATGTGCTTGAGACCATCATGTTTACTAGCTGCATAATAATCCCAGAGTTCTACTTTTAGATATATGTAATAACTATCTAAATATCAGAGAAAAAGAAAAATTTGGCCAGTAATGTAGAAAACAGGTTTTTAATTATATTTAGAGTGGAACTAAGATATGGGCATTATTAGTATAGATAGAAGAGTAACAAGAAACAAATTTATATTATAACATTAAATTCTTTATTTAAATTATAGGATCAGATGTTATTAGAGACTGTACCTGAATCTTATCTGAGATCTGCCAGTCATATGACCAATATTTGTGCAGGGAAATACTCTAAATATAAGGACTTAACCTTTATTTAGGGCTTTTTAATAAGACTACTTATCTGCACAATTATATGCTTTCTAGTTATGTTAAAATAGCATGGAATGATTATTAAACCCTGTCAACTCTAACCCTAGATACTAAGAAAAACTTCTAGTATAAGCAAACTTGTTAAACCCTAGAAGGATACTAGTGAAGGTAAACTCTAGATGCAAGATACTACTAGAATTCAGGATTATAGAAAAAATAAAACTCTAGGGGCAAACTCTGGAGTTAAGCACACTAGTAGAACTTATTTATGAATAAAGGCATAGCTCTGGAGGCTTTCAAAGAAGTCCAGAGGTTTCTGAAAGGAACAAGTAAAGTTTTCCTTGAGTTGAACAGGACTTGGCTTTATTATATGTGATGTGCCCTTGCACAGCTTAATGTTCTAATTTACAAGGGGGGGTTAAAGATAGAGAAAAGAGCAGTTTTATGGCTTAACATGAAAGATGGGCAAGACAAGCAGCATTAAGTCTAGTTATAATAAGAAAAAGCCCTTAGTTTTCTTAAGAATTCCATTAAGGCCTAAAGGTACTTTGAAGTAAACTGGAGGGTCAGAGGGCAAGCTAGGTAGCTTGGTCAGAGTGAGGACAAAGTTATGACAGAAATGTTTTCATTAATATTCAAACTAAAATACTATATACAGGAGTTACAGTACTTATAGCTTTGAAGTAGCAAAGGATTTAAGCAAGAAAAGGAGATAAGACTGGAGTTATTTCAGAAGTGAGGGCAGATGCCAAAGAATCTTGGAGATAAATAAAAATGTCAGAGATAATAGTGTCAAGGCATGTTAGACTGAAACTAAAAGATGGCAGAAAAAAGCAAGAGTCAAAATAGGAATAAGGAAGAGAATAATAACAGGAGAAAGTACAGAGTTGAAATGGAGTAGTTCAGAGAGGATAATGTGAGAACTAAGGTGTACTAAGTGACTAAGAACAGAACAAAGCTGAAGTCAGAATTAGAGTAGAAAGAAAACAGAAGGTTAGAGGAGCTATACTGGTAACTAGAGCAGAAGATGTGTGAGTGCAACTGAAGTGGAATGGGATAGTAATGGGAGGACTAGAGTTACATGGAGGGGAATTGAGGACTAGTGTGGCTTACTGGCAAGCACTAAGTGTGGAAAACCAAGTAGAAGCCAGGTTGAAATTGGATTCTGTTACATGTCTAGCAAACATAATAGTTTCTAGCATGTAACCATGGGAAAAATTGAGCATGCAATGCAAACTAGTTGCAGTCATTTGACTAGGGAGCATGTGATCATGTGAACAAGTAGCCTTATCAAAAAAACTAAGGTTGAGTTCTTTATATTAGAGTATTCTTCTGCATAAATATTGGTTATGTGATATAGCAGATCTCAGATAAGATCTAGGTATAGTCCCTGATAACATCTGATCTGTGGCAGAGATCTGATAAATCTCCTTAGCCTTGCTATGGCCATGTCTTATTCATTTCTACTATTTCTGGATACTTTCCTTCCATTCTTTCACATTCTTATAATATGGCTTCTTTTCTCTTTCATTTCCTTAATCCATGAGGCCACTGCTTTACTTCTTAATATCTGCTCCATGTATTCCTTTATCCTATTTAGAGTTGAGTACTTACTGCCATTGGTGGCCATAAATAGCAGTAGTTTAGGGCAGCCTCCCTGTACTTGGTCTATGTGCAGACCCCAGCAATATATAAGGCAGGAAGTGCAAGCTGGGTTTCTCCAGTTTTGCTTTCTTGACCTTTAGCCAAGTTTACTCTCTGCTACAGAAGTAGTCAGTGAATCTGTCCTAGAATCCTGAGCCTAGCTTTATATAGGCCTTTAATGTATCTTTCTTTCCATTAGTCTAGTTTGGGACCACTAGCATAAAAGCCCTCTCAGTAGTCCAGGACAAGCATAAAATAGAAGCATCCACCAGGGTGTTCTAAGTACAAGATCAATGGATTGTTCTTTAATTTCAGGTCCAAATTATGAAGTATGACAAGTTACATAACTGCAACTAGTTTATATTATATACTCAACAGTTCTCATGGTTATATGCTAGAGACAATTGTATTTACTAGATGCATAACATACTGTCAAAACTCAAATTTGAATTTAGAGCTGTTAAAATCAAGTTCAAGTATACTGTTAAAACTAACAGTTTTGATACTAGTAAACTCCAAAATCCCTAGATGCTAGATAGAAACTCTAGGATTCAGGGTTTTAGAGGGGGAAAACTCCAAAAGCAAACTCCAGGGTCAAGCACACTGATGGGGCTTGAAATGTGAATAAAGATATAGCTCTGGAGGTTTTCCAGAAAGAATTAAGGAAAGTTTTTCTAGATTGAATAAAACTTGGCTTTATCTTATGTGATATGCCCTCGCACAGCTTAATGTTCCAATTTACAGAGGGGTTGGAGATAAAAAGGAGAGTAGTTTCATGGCTCAACATAAGAGACAGGCAAGATAAGGAGTATCAAGCCTAGTTATAATAAGAGTAGGTCCATAAAATTTCCTTAGAAATATTATTAAGATCTAAAGGTCCTTTAAAGTAAACTAGAGGGTCAGAGAGTAAGCTGGGAAGCTTAGTAAGAGTGAGGATGAAGTCAAGACAGGGGTATTTTTGTTAATATTCAAACTAGAGTGCTACATACAGGAATTATAGTACTTACAGTGGCTTAAAAAACTATCCCAATGTTTGCATGTTTTGCACTAAATGCAATGGCTATTAATAACTACTAATTATTATGCTAGGCTATAAGTGTATAAAATACAGTACTTGCTCTTGGCTTTCTATTGGTATAATGATCAAAGCATTTGATTATGTTTTGGTAACATGGAAATTATATCAAAATAACAATTTATTAGCACAGTTTTTTGACTCTGAACTCCCATTACACATAATGAACCCTAAAGTACTGTAAGCTGATTATATATCTATCTTAGATAAGTAATATATAATGTCACTCTTATGTTACTAATTAGCCTGCAGCATATATAAACCCTACCATCACAAATAAATTTCCTTATCTTTATTATAAAACATCTTTCTGCTGCTTAAAGAGATAATATCATCTCTCTTGCCTCTCTTGTTCTAGGTACATATATCAATCTAATTCTGTTCTGTGGTAATAAGAGCTTATTATGTGTGTTCTAGTTGTAACAGATTATAAGCTCTGGAATCTTGATATAGACAAGTGCACACAATTAAAAAGAGAACCTGATATGTCAACCATTAGATCACATATTAGATCTACTTTATCCACATTGGATGAGAGCAACAAATCTTCTCCATTAAGATCTGTTACCAATATATCACTGCCTGTGCCTACCTCTTAGCTATCTACCATAGCCCTCATTTTCACTACCACTCCTATTTCTCTGATGATGTTATGTGACTGTGAGAACTGTTGAGCATGTAATGTGAATGGTTGCATATTTATGTGAGCAGGAGCATGTAATCATGCAAATGAGTATTCTTATAAGGATAACTCTAGGCTAAGGCTAAGTTCTTTATATTAGAGATATTCCCCTGCACCAGGCATCAGCCACATGATGTGGCAGATCTCAGATGAGATCTAGGTACAGTTCCCAATGATATCTGATCTTAGAATCTAGATTAGGATCTGTGTCTGTGGCAGAGATCCAGATTAGATCTCCTTAGCCTTATAATGGCCATGCCTCTTTTATATCTGAAATCCAGTGCACTTCCATTCTCCCACATTCTTATGGTATGGCTTCTCTTCCATTACAGTCCCTTGATCCATGAGGCCACTGCCTTACTCCTTATTCCTGCTCCATGCCTTCTCTATCCTTTATATATTAGCTGAGCAGTTACTGCTATTGATGTATATAAATAGTAGATCTTAGGATAGACCTCCTGTACTTGGTCTGTGCACAGACTTTGGCAATATATAAGGCAGGGGGTGCAAGCTGGGATTTCCCCAGTCTTGCTCTCTTGACCTCTTAGCTGGTTATATAGAATAAGCTACTTTCTGCTTGCTGCTGGTTTATACAAGAGTAGTGGTTTTATTCTTTTCCTTTGCCTAGTTTAAGGGCCACTAGCTAAAAGCCCTACCAGTTATTCAGAACAGATTAGGAGCATTTATCAAGAAAGCTTGAGTATCAAGGCAGAATGGATAGTTACCCATTTTATATTTAAAGTGTTATAATCACTTTTCATTTTTCTCATCATGTGACCCTGGGAACCCTTAACATTTCACTTCTTCACACCTTCACATTTTCACACCTTCACATTGTCACAAGTCCAGAACATTCCAGACCATGACATTATTACCTGACAGATATCATGAGGTACTACTAAGATACTCACTTCTTTATTGTCATTGGACTGATTACTATAGCATACTTTAGGGCATACCCTAGTTACCTGGTCTGTGCGCATTCTTGTATCATATATAAAGGGCTAGCTCAAGCTGGGATTCCCCAGTTTTGCACACTTAAGCTCTAGAGCTTTATACAAGGCACTTGACTTTTCTTTATTATTCTTTTGCCTAGTTCTCTGAGGGCCTAGTCCAAAACCTTAGCTTTAGGAAAGTGTTCACTGGTCAGACACTAAGACATGAGGACAGGATGGTTGCTACCATTTCATAAAGGAGTTGGCTCTACAAAAGATATAGAGGTAGATTTCAAGTTTCTGGTTAACTTATTCAGTTTCCCCATTAGATTAGAGATGATACATGATAGAGAGCAAGAGATTGTAGTTCAGGAGTTTACTGAGCTCCTTGGTAAAGGCAGAGATAAACTGGAGGCCTTGGTTGGAGATAATTTTGTTATAAAAACTGATAACCATGATTAAGAGGGAGTTATAGCTATTGAAAAAGGGTAGATTAGTGATTAGGTCACAAGAAACCATCTGAAAGGGGTAGATGGCAGTGGAGTAAATGGAAAAGTGTACAAAAGTGAAGAAATGGATATTAACCTTGTTTTGTTAACAGGTGGCATAGCCTTTAACAAAGTAATAGACATAAGTAGACATGCTAGACCACCAAAAATCTTGTTTGATGATCTGAAGGATTTTTAAGTAGCCCAGATGACCAGTAAGGGGGTGGTTATGGCAGCAGCAGAGAATGGACTGGTGAAGGGATTAATTTATGGAAATATAAATGCAGTTATGGTAGATAAGAAGGTTGTTGCAAAGTCTCCAATTAGCAACATGTTTTCAAAGGTCAGAGTATAGGGAGTTATTCCATTTGTGGAGGAGAAAGAGTCATAAAGGGTTGGTTTCTGCATGTTTGCAGATATGAATGGTCAGGGTGATATCAATAACATAACAGAAGAGGTATTTGGGGAGGGCCATGGTGGCTGTGTTATTAGTAGAGTCAGAGGGGCAGAGGTCTAGGTGGTGGAAGAGAGCATTGGAGCCAGAAAGAGCCAATCCTATAACATAATGAAGTTAAATGTCAAAGTTAGCAAAATTGAGTAGTTAATAAGCTTGTTGATAGTTAAGAGTCTGGGGGGCACAAAAGTAGGTGAAATTCTTGTGGTTAGTGAAGACTTGAATGACATGGGGAGAACTCTAAAGATATTGGTGCCAGGTCTTAAGTGTGCAAATAATCACAAGAAATTCATAATCATAAATTTTGTAGTTTTATTCTGCTATGGAGAATGTCTGAAAAAGGTAGAAATAGGGATGCCAGTTACTGTTTGCATCTGTTTGAAGGAGAATACCTCCAGATGTATAGACAGAGGCATCTGTGGTGATGGTGAAAGGTTAGGAGAGGTTAGAAAGTTAAAGTGTTATGGTTCCAATCTAACATGACAGTCTCACGTGACCATGAGAACTGTGGAGCATGTAATGCAACTGGTCATGTGCCAGGAGCATGTGATCATGTAAATGAGTAGCCTTATCAAGGAAACCCTAGGCTAAGGTCTAAGTTCCATTTCAGAGTTCCCACACAAAGGTATTGGATCATTGATGTGGCAGATCTCAGATGAGATCAAGATCCATAGATCTGTGGCAGAGATCTAGATAGATCTCCTCAGCCTTATGACAGCCATGCCTGATTCATATCCATGAGCCCTTGCATCTTCCCTTCCATTCTCCCACATCCTTATGGTGTGGCTTCTCTTTTCCATTTCTTATCCACAAGGCCACTGTCTCACTTCTATCTCATGCCCCATGCATGTTCTTCATATCTATTACTAAGGTCTAGGAGCTACTTATGCTATTGGTGACCATAGATGGCAGTGCATTAGGGTAGGCCTCCTGTAGATGGTCCGTGTGCAGACCTTGACAATATATAAGGCAGGAGGTGCAAGCTGGGGAAATCCAGTCTTGCTCTCTTGTGACCTAGGCTAGATCTACAGCTATGATCTAAGGCTTTGATCCAAGAAGGATCTCCCTTTAGCTCTCACTGCTATCTGGCTATTGGTTTATACACAGGGGCCCAGGGTCTCAACTTTCTCTTCTGCCAAGTTAGGGGCCACTTGATCAAAAGCCTCAGCAGATATTCAGGACAAAACTAGGAGTGTCTGTTACAGCTCCAGTCTAACATGCAGTCTCATGTGACTGTGAGAGACTAGAAAGCATGTGATCAGTAGCACATGACCATGTGAATGAGTAGCCTTATAAGGCAAGCCCTAGGCTAAGGTTAGTAGTTCTTCAGAGTATTCCCTGCACTTAGGTTTAGGTCATGTAATGGTGGCTGGATCTCGATGAGATCTTAGATCAGTCCCTGATGATATCTATACAGAGATTAGAATCTGTATCTGTGGCAGAGATCCAGATTGGATCTCCTTGGCCTCCAGGCAGCCATGCTGCTTTCATGGATCGATACTGGTGCACTTTCATTCCACTCACATCCTCATGGCATGGCAGCCCCTCTCCTCCATCCTGTATCTGCGAGGCCACTGCCTCATCCCCTTACCTGATCCATGCTCTCCTTATCTATTACTTAGTCATGAGCCCCTTCAGCTATTGGTGCTCCATAGATAGCTTTCTTAGGGTAGGTCTCCTGTAGCTGGTCCATGCACAGATGCCAGCAATATATAAAGCAGGAGATGCAAGGCTGGGTTTCCCCAGTCTTGCCCTCTTGTGACTTAGGCTAGGATCTACAGTATGATCTAAGGCTTGATCCCAAAATGGGATCCCCCTTCAGCTCTTGACTGTCCTGCTGCAGTTTATACACAAGGGCCCAGGTCTCATCCCTTCTCTTACCTACCTAGTTAGGGGCCACTAGTCAAAAGCCTCAGCAGACTTCTAGTATCAAGGACAAGGGCGTTCACCAAGGTGACACGAGTATCAAGGCAAGGATGGGTAGTCAGCTATTACAGCATTCACCAAGGATGTCATGAGTATCAAGATAGGATGGGTAGTCACCCATAACATAAAGAACCAGCTGGGAGAAAAAAAAAGCCTTGAAAGAGTCAAACAATTCCTGGCAGGCTGGAGACCAGAACCAAGGAGCTATCTTCCTGGTGAAATCAAGAAGAAAGTGAATAATAGAGAAGTAGCTTGGGATAAATTATCTGTAGAAGTTAGCAAAACCCAGAAAGAAATGAACATTCACATTCTTGACTTTCTGAGGGATAGGCTACTTGGTGATACCATCAAGTTTAACTGGGTCCATGGCAAGTTCACTGGGGCAAACCACCATGCCTAGGTACTTAATCTTGGAGAAGAAGAAGGTACATTTTTCCAATGTAAGATTGAGGTCAAGATCTGCCATCTATTGAAGAATGTGGAAGATGCAGGTCCTATGTATGTCAGCATCAGGTAAGAAGATAAGGAGGTTATTTATATAAATGACTAGCCATTCTTCTGCAATCACATCATAAAAGAAGTTATTTATAAAATGCTAGAAGGTAGTGAATAAGTTATTGAGATCAAAAAACATCACTGTGGATTTGAAGAGGCCTTTATAAGGAATGAAGGCTACTTTCCATTGATGTCTATCTTTGATTCAGACATTGTTGTAATCCCAATGAACATTGAACTTGATAAAGAGCTTGGCTTTTTAAAGTTTGTTAATAAGGTCAGAAATGAGGGAAAGAGGATAGGCATTGCAAATGGTGTGTTTGTTAAGGTATCCATAGTCTTGGCAAGAATAGAGTTTGCCATCCTTCTTCTTGACAAAGAAGAACAACACTTGAAGAAGTTAAAGGAGCAAATCTTGCCTATATGAAGATTTTTTTCAATGAAATCTTCAGTGGCTTATCACTCTGGGGTGGACAGGGGTAAAATCTTCCTGATTTTGGGTACAAAGATCTCTTTGAGATTAATTTCATGATCATAAGGTCTAGATGGGGGGAGTTTGTCTAGGGTTTTGGAGGTAATAGAGAAAACTGCAGCATATTGTTAATATTCTGGGAAAAGAATAGTCTTAAGTTTGGCCTTTTTGACCTCAATGGTAAGTTCCATGGAGGTGGTAAGTTTTGCCATAGTTACAGAGGGAAGAAATGTGAAGCAGGAGTCAATAACATGAAAGGCATGCTATTTATAGATATTATTGTTACAGCTCCAGCCTAACACAGTGGTTGTACATGACCATGGGAGTCTTCAGAGCATGTGATGCATTGGTCATGTGA
Source organism: Pulveroboletus aff. viridisquamosus (assembly GCA_038088935.1). Taxonomy (NCBI): domain Eukaryota; kingdom Fungi; phylum Basidiomycota; class Agaricomycetes; order Boletales; family Boletaceae; genus Pulveroboletus; species Pulveroboletus aff. viridisquamosus. The sequence continues at coordinate 46,793 of JBBPJW010000173.1, forward strand.
TCAGTTGCACGTGATCATGCGAACGAGTTGCCTCATTAGGCAAACCCTAGGCTAAGGTCAGCATCTAGTATTTAGAGTATTCCTTTACCAGGTCTGGTCATGTGATGTGGCAGATCTCTAGATGAGATCTAGATCTGTCCTATGATATCTCTTTGGAGATTAGAATCTAATCTGTGGCAGAGATCCCAGATGGATTTCCTTGGCCTTATGGTGGCCACACCTTTCTCATGAGAACCACCCAGTGCTTCTCTTCCATTTCCCACACCACATCTGTAAGGCCACTGCCTCACTCCTATCACACAAGTTATGCATTCCCATATCTATTTAGAGGTATGAGCCCCTTCTGCTATTGGTGGCCATAGATAGTATACTTAGGGTAGGCTCCCTGTACATGGTCTATGCAAGGACCCATGACAATATATAAGGCAGGGAGTGCAAGCTGGGATTTCCCCAGTCTTGCTCTCTTGACCTCTTAGCTGGTTACATGGCCTGAGTTACTGAGCCAATTGGTGACTAGGTATTTACAAGAGTCCAGGGTCTCAATCCAAGACCAGCCTAGTTTGAAGCCACTAGCATAAAAGCTTCACAGTTCGAGGTTCCAGGAGCGTCCACCAAGGAAGTTCAAGTATCAAGGCAGGATGGGTAGTTGCCTGTTTCAATTATTATTGATGAATTTTTCTGGGACTCTGCTATTAAGACAGCAAACCAGGTACTTATTGTCTGCTTTTCTTAGATAACACTGTCTAAGGGAGGGTTGTGTGGCAGTAAAGCAATAGAGTTCCTTGAAGTAATCTGAGGAGGTAAAAATAATAAGCAAGTTGACCATTCAGTCTATAATGGGGTTTGTGGCTTGAAGCCATGGGAGCCCTAGAATAATAGTTTCTCTTTCATATGTCATAATGTGGCAAGAGACTAAGTGGACTACTCCTTTCATTTGGAAAAGTATCATATAGGTGTGGGTAATTTAACCCTTCTTGTTAAGGAAAGGGTCTACATTGTAGATATTGAGAAAAGTGGGGAGTTAGATGATGGATAATTTGTAATGGGAGACAAACTCCCAGTCAATACAGTTGATTTGTGCTCCACTATTGATTAGAGTGGAGATATCTATAACTAATCTTGGATGTGAGGAAGGAAAGACTTGTACAGGAATTCTTATAGATTTTCTATATGAGAATACAAGTACAGGCATGCATAAGAGGGAAGGAGCACCTTGCATAGGAAAGGTACTCCAATTCAAAAATTTAGCTCAACTCTTTTAATCTTGGGCTAACCTTATTAATCTTGGCCAGTTCTTCTTTGGCCATGACCTTCTTGACTGACTTATTAGCTGGTTGGTTGAGTTGTTGATGAGTATTATAACTCTAGCTCAGATACTGGGAAAGCAGACCAGGAGAAGCCAGAGAAGGCTAGTGGCATAAGTGCTCAAGTTTAAGAAGACTTGATGCTGGTCCAGTTACTATATTATTTGGACATGAACATTGCATAGCTTTGACCATGCAATGTATGTAAAGTATTACAGATGTCAATAATAGTATAAGTAAAGAAAAAAGGTAAAGAAAAAAACTAAATAGAATAAAAAACTATAATAGCAGGTAAAAAGCAGTTATTTGGGCAGAAGGCTGCATTGTGACCTGGTTTCCTGTATCAGAGACAGAGACTAGGCTTGAAGCATCAATCTTGTTCCTGAAGTATCAGTTTACTTAGCTTAACTAAGTCAATATCCATGGCATTTAGATCTCTTTCTACTTAAGGGGTAGTTGAAGGGTTGCTATGGGTCCAGTGTTATGTGACTAGTGAACATGATGGTTCACAGCACATGACTGTGGGAACTGTTAAGCATGTGATGTGAATGGTTACATAGTCATGTGACCAGGAGCACATGATCATGTGAATGAGTATCCTTATAAGGATAATCCTAGGCTAAGGCTAAGTCCATATATCAGAGTATTCCCCTGCACAAGGTATTAGTCACATGATATGGCAGATCTCAAATGGGATCTAGATCCAGTCCCCAATGATATCTGATCTTATGATCCAGATGGGATTTTCTTAGCCTTATGGTGGCCATGCTGCATTCATATCTACATACCTGTGCACTTCCATTCTCCCATATCCTCATGGTGTGGTTCCTCTTCCATTCCAGTCCCTTGATCCATGAGGCCACTGCCTTACTCCTCATATCCACTTCATGTATTCTTCTTATCTATTTAATAGAGCCAGTAGTGCTATTGGTGTTCATAGATAGCATAGCTCAGGGTAGGCCCCCTGTACATGGTCTGTGCACAGAATCTGGCAATATATAAGGCAGGGGGTGCAAGCTGGAGAAACCCAGTCTTGCTCTCTTGATCTTTAGGCTAGTTATACAGGCTAGTTTTGACACTAGTGCTGCTGGCTATTGGTTTATACAAGGGCCCAGGGTCTCATCCATTCTCTTATTGCCCAGTTAGGGGCCACTAGACCAAAAGCCTCTTCAGCTTCCCAGGATAGATTTAGAAGCATCCACCAAGGAGTGCCTCAAGGTACAAGGATAGGGCAGTAGATTACTGCAACATCCAGATGTGGATTCTAGGGTTTTTGTAACATTGCTCAGTGAGCTTGGCACAGTTGGAGATCCCCTGAAATTAAATGACTTTTTTATACCAGGTTTCTATAATTATGGGGATTTTATCTAGATTCTGGATTCAGTGGGATAGCCAGAGGAGAATTCCAGCTTCATAATAGGTAATCAGAACACTGTTATCCTTGATGTTGGCCAAGACTGCATGGTTCTGGAACTCCATGATATACTCAGTAAAAAAGAAGGTCCACTTACCTTTCTTGTTCTGGCACATCTGTGTATTAATAAGCCAGTGGATAGCAGAGGCAATGTGTTATGCATTTAGCAAAACACTGCAGTCTTATCATGTGACTGTGGGACTTGCTTGCCTAAATAAGGTTAACTCTAGACAAAGGTTTGATTCTTATATCAGAGTATTTCTGTTATGGATCTAAATCAATAGCAAGAGGAAACTACCTTGGGGGATGCCCAATACTGGGGGAACAAAAGAATGGCAGCCTAGAAAAGGCACTAGAAAACAAGGTAAACAAGTAAACAAGTGCTCTAGACTGGAAAACCAGTCTATGCCCTTGCTCCTTTATATATTGCTACAAAGTGTGCATGGACCAGGCTATGAGAAATACATGAGGTA
>JBBPJW010000174.1:0-49872 GCA_038088935.1 Pulveroboletus aff. viridisquamosus
GGGAATACTCTGATATAAGGACTTAGCCTTAGCCTAGGGTTTGCCTTATCAGGCAACTCGTTCGCACGATCACGTGCAACTGATCATGTGACCAGCGCATCTCGTGCTCCACAGTTCCCACGGTCACATGTGACTGTCGTGTTAGGCTGAAGCCATAACAAAGGGGATCATTTACTTGGTATTTGTGGATATGAGTGTGAAGGGCAGCATCAATAATGTGGCAGAAGATTGTTTCAGGTAACTTCTGAGTTATCCAAGAAGAAGTCTGGACAGAGATCTGGACAGTAAGAAAGGGCATTGGGCCCAGCAAGAGAGATGCTAGCAATATACTGAAGTTGGATGTCAAAATTCACAAGGTTGAGGAGCCAATGTGCCTGTTGGCAGTTGAGTGTCTGGGGAACATGGAAGTAGATAAGGTTCTTGTAGTTAGTGAAGACCTGAATCAAATAAGGAGAGCTCTGGAGGTATTGTCTCCAGGCTTTTAGAGTGCAGATAATTGCAAGGAGTTTGCATTCATAGATATCATAGTTTCTCTTGGCAGGGAAGAAGGTTTGTAAGAGTTAAAAGCAGGGGTGCCAGTCTCTATTGGCATTGGTTTGAAGGAGAATACCACTGGATGCATATGCAGAGGCATTCATGGTAATGGCAAAGGGTCAGGAGAGATCTGGAAGTTGGAGAACTGGCTGGGAGAGGAAAAGCATCTTGAAAGAATCAAAGAATTCTTGATAGGCAGAAGACCAGGACCAGGGGGCCATCTTTTTAGTAAGGTCAAGAAGCAGGCAAGAAATAGAGGAGTAATTTGAGATGAATTGCTGGTAAAAGTTGGCAAACCCCAAAAAGAACTGGACATCTTTAACCTTTTGGAAAATGGGCCACTTGACAATTCCATTGAGTTTAACAGGGTCCATGGCAAGTTGTACTGGTCAAACAACCATTCTGAGGTATTTCACTGACTTAAAAGCAAAGATGCATTTCTCCAGTTTAAGGTAATGATTGAGTTCTGCCATGTGCTGGAGGATACAGGCAGTACAAAGGCAGTGTGTTTCAGCATCAGGGGAAGAGATAAGAAGATGATTCATATAAATAATTAATCATTCTTCTGCAATCATATCACAGAAGAAGTCATATATAAAATGCTAAAATGTAGCAGGTGAGTTATTAAGGCCAAAGAACATCACTGTTGGCTCAAAAAGCCCTTTGTGAGTAATAAAGGCTGCTTTCCATTAATGTCCATTCTTAATTTGGACATTGTTGTATTTCCAGTGAATGTTGAATTTGGTAAATAGCTTTACAAAGTGAAGCTTGTTGATGAGATCAGAAATAAGAGGAAAAGAGTACATGTTATGCACCATATGTTCATTGAGGTACTGGTAATCTTGGCAAGAACAGAGTTTGCCATCCTTCTTCTTGACAAAGAAGAAGGAGGATACTTGAGGGGAGTTAGAAGGGTAGATTTTTCTGGCCTGGAGGTTTTCTTCCAGAAATTCCATGATTGCCTGGCACTCTAATGGAGATAAGGGGTAAACTTTACCTATCTTAGGGACAATGTGTCCTTAAGATTAATCTCATGGTTGTAGAGCCTGCTGGGTGGCAGGTAATCAAGGGTTTTCAGGGTATCTGAAAAAATAGACATAAACTCCAGATATTCTGATGGGAGTTCTTTCTTGGGTTGGGCTTTCTTGGCTTTGATTGCAAGCTCAGTGGAGATGGTGAGCTTGGTGACAGTAATGAAGGATAGAAATGCTGAACAAGCATTTACAACTTGTGAGAAGTGCCAGTGATAGAGATACTCTTGGAGAGACTTCTCAGAAGTGGTATGTTGCAAGTAGTCAATGAAGAATTCTTCATCATTGATGGTGGTTTCCCTGAAGCAGTATGGTTTCAGGTCAGGTAATAAGGATACAGAATGATAGAGTTTCTTTTAGGTATTAGTGTTGGAAGGAATGGTAAGAGTGCTGCTCTTTCAATTAACAGAGGGGTTGGCATCTTTCAGCCAAAGGAATTTGAAGATTAAGGTGGGTAATTCTTCCCTTGCTGTTGGTGAAGGCATCCATGTTTTGAACATGAAGAGCCTGGAGAAGATAAGTGGTTGGGAGTTTGTAGTGGGACACAAATACCCAGTTGATGCAGTTGATTTGGGCACCACTATCAACTAAAGTGGAGACATCTATGACTTTTCTTGGGCACTCAGGTGGGGAGACTTGTATTGGAATTCTGATTGCTTTTCTAGATTATGATACAAGTACAGGAGCACAAAAAAAGTAGGAGTACCTTATATAGGAGAGGTACTCCAATTTAAAAACCCACTCTTCCAACTTTAACCTCTTCTTCATCACTAACCTCTTCTATTCTGGATGGTTTTTTGGCAGTGACTTTCTTGACTTGAGGTATCTTCTTCAGCATGCTAGAGGGGAAAGAAGAGAAACTTGAGCATTTGTTAATAAAGTGGCCAGGTTTTCAGCAATGGAAGCATAGCTGGTTCTTAGCAATATTCCCATTCTTGTGGGGTAAGTTTGTTGAGCTTTATGAAGTTAAAATCCATTGCATTTGGATCTTTTTTAATGCAAGAGGTTAAGGGGGTGGTGAAAGTCCAGGAAAATGCCCTGGGTGTCTTTCTGCATTGTTTATGAACTTGATCAGCTACTACAAGATGGGATTAGCTTCTTGGATCTCTTCTCACATCCACTCTATGGAAATAGTACCAAGCAAGATATTAAACTGGTACCTCAAGGCCACTTATTTTAACAGCACCAACAAATGATTCAAGACAGAATTATCCTTGATTTTAGATGTTACAGCATGGTTTTGGAACTCAGCTATATACTTGGCAAGAGAAGGAGTCCATTCTTCTTTCTTGTTTAATTGCATTTGCATGTTGACCAGCCAGTGAATGGCTGAGCTAATCATGTCTTGGTTTTGGAATGCAATCAAAAAGGCAGTGACTACATCAGTAAAGGACCCCATAGATACTGAAGTGCCCTTAATGCACTGTTTTTGGTAGGTGGCTGCCCAGAACTAGGCAGAGCCCTTTATTATGTATAAGAAAGTAAAGGCTATGTGCTTCTCATTGGAGTTGTACACAGCCTGGTTAATGAAAAGGTAAAACTGGACAGAATTCATTCAGGTTTTGACTTTCAACCTATCTCCATTATAGTACTTTGGAGTGCTGAGGCAAAGCTCAGTGGGTTTAGCAGCAGTGGTTACGTCAGACATTGAGGTTTTCAGTGGGGGAAGGGAATAGAGGGGGTAGTGATGGATTAGAGTTGGAGAAGGTGGAGTTTGTTCTCTTGGGATCCATAAAGAAGTCAAGAGTCCATGGGCTAGGATTTGGTCAAAGTTCTGTTCCTCAGTAGAGGGGACAAGAATTTCACCAATGAAATCCTCAGATAAGGGAAAGCAATGTGCTGGGGTTTCTTCTGTTTTAGAAGAATTAAGTGGGTTTTCTGTGGGAAATGATCTGTGTTTGCCCCAGAGGGAGTTGAGGAACAAGATTTGTTTGGATGATATGGTGGATGAGCTACAACAGTGGTAGTTGCAAAAGTTATGCTACTTCTTTTGCTATGCTCAGCCTGGGTAGAGTCAAACATGGACCTTAGAAGAGGGAACTACAAGGGGATGAGCTTGACTAAGAGTCAGCTCATGGACAAGAGATAGTGTAACATGAGAACAATACCAGGGATACTCAAATAAAGGGTTGAGCAGCAGCAAGAATGCTGGCTTGTGGAGTATAATCAATAGCTGGTGTTGACAGAGTTCAAGGTGTTCCCTTTTGTGCACCAATGCATGAACTAAGAAGGATAGATTACCAAGAGACTGTAGAGGGCTCAAGATAGCAAGGGGATGCTCAGTACAGGAGTAGAAGCAAAGGCAAGGTAAGAAGTAGCATAAGAAGAAGAAAGGTGAAGTATGCTACTTTATAGTACAGATAAATAAGGTTCAGACTCAGTTGGATGAGTTATAGGGATGACAAATGCTAAATAAGTGATCCATGTAGAAATGGATGGAACATGGAAGAAGTAGTTCATGTGCAATACTGAATAACACATGCAAAGGGAGTGGATTATGAGTAATGGCTGCTGAGTCAAGGAGTATTCTGGAATAAAGGAAGTGGAAGGTTCCAGAACAGGAACAAGAAAGTGTCCAAGATGTGTGAAGGTGAAATTAGGCAAGGCAAAAGAAAAAAAATATGGGAAATTATAACAGGATCTAGATAATGATGCAAATATGGAATAGTACTATATGTCCCTTGGTAAAGGTTGGGGACAAAACAAGAATGCTGGACTTATTAAGAACTAAGGTGAGACCTGCTAATAAATAGTTGCAGAGAGAACTTAGAGGTTTTAGAAAGAAGCAAGGTAAAATAAGGCAGAAATAGTATTTTAACTGGTTCCTTTTCTTTTTCCTCTCTTATTCTAGCTTCTAATCTTTGTACATTCTTGATGCTTTCTTATTGCATTCTGTAACCTTTAGACTTTATTTGTTCCAGAACATTCTTCTAGTTAGCAGATATTGCTTATAGTTCACTTTCATCACATTCCATTCATTTCCATACAGATCATTTACTCAGTTTAGTCACATTACTTGACTTATTTAACTGAGTCTGAACCTTAGCCACCCTTCATATAAGTAGCATACCCTCTCTTTCATATTTCTTATGCTACTTTTGTTATGGCGCAAGCCTAACACGACGGTCGCACGTGACCATGGGAACCTTTGAGCATGTGATGCACTGGTCAGATGATCAGTTGCACATGATCATGCAAACAAGCTTCCATATAAGGCAAGCCCTAGGCTAAAGTTAGTAGTTCCTATTATGAGTATTCCCTGGCACTTGCAAGGTCACGTGATGTGGCTGGATCTCAGATAAGATCTTAGATTGATCCGATGATATCTCTAATGGAGATTAGGATCTGATCTGTGGCAGAGATCTAGATAGATCTCCTCGGCCTTCAGGCAGCCATGCCCTTCTTATAGAACCAGGGCAGTGCTTCCCTTCCATTCTCCCACATCCTCATGGTGTGGTTTCCTCTTCTCCATCCCTGATCCACGAGGCCCTTGCCTCACTCCTACCTCACAAGTTATGCATTCCTTTATCTATTACGAGAGCTGAGCTACTTAGGCTATTGGTGCACATAGATAGCTAGCATTAGGGTAGGCTCCCTGTACTTGGTCCGTGTGAGGGACCTGGCAATATATAAGGCAGGGAGTGGTAAGCTGAGGTCTCCTCAGTCTTACTCTCTTGTCTCTTAGCTGAGATTACACAAGAGACCTCTATGATCTCCCGGCTGTCCCTTCTAAGGGATCCCCCTGAGCTCTCTAGGGTTGAGGCTCCAACTCTCTTTGCCTAGTTCGGGGCCACTAGCACAAAAGCCCTAGCAGCTGCAGAAAGGCACTCACCAAGGTGTTGATTGTTGAAGACTATGGGGTAACACCCATAACAACTTTTGCCTTATTTCACCTTGCTTTCTCCAAGTATCATCTGAATCTTCACCTCACTCTTACTAAGGGAGTTTCACTTGCATTTTTTCAATGGCAAGCACCACTTAAGAGTCCTTGACAAGTTCTAGCATTCTTGTCTTGTTCCTAACCCTTACTATGGGACTATAGTGCTGTCTTATGTTTGCATTATCACTAGTACCCAAGGCTAACCATTGTCAAGCCTTCTCTAGCCCTAGCCCTAGCCATAAGGTCTATATTAGTCCCTATCTGGGCCTAGTGTAACAAGTAGCATAAGAAACAGGAGAGATAAAGCACACTACTTATATTACAAGAAATAAGGTTCAAACTCAGTTGAATAAGTCAAAAATAATGACTGTAACTAAATAAGTGATCCATGTGGAAATGAATGGAATATGGAAAAAGTAGACCATGAGTAATAGCTGCTGAGTAAAGAAATGTTCTGAAATGAAGAAGTTTGAATATTTGAAAACATAACAAGAAAGCATGTGGAACATGTAAAAATCAGAAGCTAGAGCAAAGAGAAAAAAAAAAGGGGCTGATCATAATATTACCTCCCCAGTATGTTCAACAACCCAGTTGAATAACATAATAATTAGAAAAAGGAAGTAAAAGATCCAGTAATATTGGCCCAGCCAATGGAATTGATGACATTATTATCATTAGTGTGATAAAAAGGTGAATGTTATAATCACTGTACTCTTTTCCTTTTTTACTTTGTCCTAGCTTAAAACTTCTTGCTCTATAAGCTCTTTTGTTACAGTTCAGATTCTTTGCTCTTCTAAACTCTCTGAATTGCTTGACTTTATGACTACTATAATGTTTTTTATTTTTATTTTTTCACTTTTCTTTTCACTTATCACATGTCATATCATGTGACCCTGAGAACCCTTACTCTTTCACATCTTTCACATCTTCACTATTTTACCTCTTCACATTTTTACAAGTCTAGACTGATCTGGACTATAATATTATGCCTCATGGATAGCATATGTTATTCTTAGTCAGATGCTCTACTTTAGCTATTGGTTGTCTGACTGAGCAGTACTTTAGGGTAGGCCATACTTACATGGTATGTGCACATTTCTGTACAGTATATAAAGACTTAGTCCACAGCCTGGTTATTTCAGTCTTGTGTACTTGAGCTTATGCTTTATACAAGTCACTTGATTCTATAACCTTTCTCTTGCCTAGCCCTAGTTGACCTAGTTAAAGTCAACTCTAGTCATTTAAAGCACCCTCTAGGGGATAGTTGTTAGTCATCAAGTCTAGTTCAATGCATTGCCCATGCATTTCAATAACCATTACTTATGGTCTAATTCCTTTACATTGATTATTTAGTATCTGATTTCTCAGAATTCCTTCATATTCTATCCATTTTCAAATAAACTCTTAGTCATTGTCTTTAACTCATCTAGTGGAGCTAGAATTTAGTTTACTTGTACTATAAAGTAGTGTACTTTGCTTCTTGTCTTCTTATGCTACTTTTACCTTGAATTACCATCTTGACTTCCATTATACCTTGAATCTCACCTTAATTCCTTGAATTAATCTTGGGTTACCTTGAATTTCCTGAACTCCTTGCATCTCATACCTTGGAAAATATCCTTGATTTTGACCACTTGATTAAAGCCATTTCTTGGCAGGTCTTAATGTTTCTGCCTTGCCTTTATCACTACTACGAGGCTTATGATATTATCCTGCATTTACACCAAACTTTAATCTAGACTGACAATTGTTAAGCCTTTCTTAAACCCTTGAATCTAGGAATGTCTACAAGATCTATGCTAGTTCCTATCCAGGCCTACCATAACAGTGGATGGGGTGAAAAAGATGGGAAACCATGGTAAAAGAAACTCTGAAAGCAATGGGAATGAGAAGACCTTCAAGAGGATCCACAAAAAGAAGCAGAAGTAAGAGGAGAAGGATAAGAAGAGGGATTTATAAGGTAAAGGGTGGTAAAGAGGGTAGTGAGCCTGGTTATGGCCTGGTTGACATTATAGGCAGTGTAAACACCAGTAGATAGCACAATTGATGCATTAGTGTTCAACTGTATGATACTAAAAGCATCCATCACAGTAATGGAGGTAAGAGGAAGGCTTAGTAAAAGAGGTATTAATGCAGGATAGAGAGAATTCATGTTCAAATTAGTCAATGTTAGTAATAAATCCACCAAACTCCAGCTAATAGACAAGATTATCTAAGGTAAAAGACATATGGCAGTGAATGGTATCTAAGCCCATGTATATAGCATTAGTATTGACTTCATTAGAGCAGTAAAGAAGGGTTGATATAAGGTGAATGCATTTGGCCTGGTAAAACAGGGTATATAATGCACAGAGAGGAGAATTCATGTCTAAATGGGAGCCAATGAAGAGGAAAAGGCATGAGTCAAAGATAAAGAAGTGGGCCAGAGTGGAGGATATAAGCAGTAATGGAAATATTCACTGCAGTAACAGTATACATAGGGGTAATGGATCAAAGAACTGGGAATGGAATGGAATTGGGGCTGAACTGGATATTGACAAGATTAGTAGGTTCTGTATCTGAGATATAACAAGGTGTTTCAGCTTCTTGCTGTCCTTGTCCTTGATACTCAATATGCTTCTTGATGGATGCTTCTAATCCTGTCCTGGAATGCTGATAAGGCTTTTAACTAGTGGCCCCTAACTAGGTGAATGAAGAGAAAGAATGAGGCCACCTCTTGTATAAACCAAATAGCCAGCAGTACTAGTGTCAAAACTAGCCTGTATAACCAGCCTAAAGGTCAAAAGAGCAAGTCTGGGGAAATTCCAGCTTGCACCCCCTGCCTTATATATTGCCAGTGCTTGTGCACAGACCAAGTACAGGAGACCTACCCTAGACTACACTATCTATGGACACCAATAGCATAACTGGCTCTATTATAAAGGAGAGGAGAATGCATGGGGTGGATATAAAGGAGTAAGGCAGTGGCCTCATGAATTAGGGGATGTAATGGAAGAGAAGCCACACCATGAGGATGTGGGAGAATGGAAGTGCACTGGTTCTCAGATATGAAAGGGGCATGGCCACCATAAGACCAAGGAGATTCCATCTGGATCTCTGCCATAGATACAGATCCTAATCTAGATTCTAAGATTAGATATCATTGGGGACTATACCTGGATCTCATCTGAGATCTGCCACATCATGTGACTAATACCTGGTGCAGGGAAATATACTCTGATATATGAACTTAGTCTTAGCCTAGGGTTATTCTTATAAAGATACTCATTTGCATGATCATGTGCTCCTGGTCACATAACTATGCAACCATTCACATCACATGCTCAACAGTTTCCATGGTCATGTGATTGAGACCATTGTATTTGCTAGTCATGTAATACAAGGGAGCAAGATTATAAGGTCATTGGTATGTAATGAGTTTATAACAGAGGCTTTAGAGAATGAAATAGGAGAAATATTAGTTATTACACTACAAGACTTTGAGCAACTATACCTATAGTCTTGGTGTGTGCTCCTGCTACTGCTAGGGATACTGCTAAAGCCTAACCTTTGAACTAGAGGCTAAAAGAACTAGGCAAGAGGGATAATGAGTCAAGGGACTTGTAAAAACCTTAGAGATTCAAGTGCACAAGCTTGGACTTGGACCCCTTTTATGCTATTGCATCTTGAGCATGGACCAAAAGAGTGTGCCCTGCCCTACAGTAGTGTACAGTAAGCTGCCCAATGGCAGAAAGAGAGTGAAAGTCTAGAATTATATGAGAAAAACAGATGATATGAGATCATAGACTAGATTAGCCTAGATCTAGTGAAGTGTGAAGTGGTAAAGGTGTGAAATAATGAAGATGTGACATGGTGACATAGTGAAGGGGTGACATGTCATGTGATGTGAACATGTGAAGAGTGAAAGGAAAATACAACAGGATAAAAATAAAATAAAAGGGAAAATATGCATTATAACATTAGTGAAAATGTCTATAGTATTGGAAGAGACTATATGGGCACAGATAGAAAATGGTTGATGTATAGTATTAGTAGAGATAGCTTGGATAAGAACAGTGGGGATGGTCAGTGTAAAGTTGGTGGTGAAGTTAGAAGTAAAGCAGAAGCAATAGGTAAAGTTGTATAACATGGCTATTGATTGGGTTTCTTGAAGTGCTGGGTATATTTGCAAGTGGATGAGGGGATTCAGGAAAAAGAGGAAAGATGGTAGAGATATTTATATGCCTTGATAAGTTTAAAGGCATTGCAAAGATTGGACTTAGGTTCTAATGAATTATTTTCAGCTGAGTAATTCTTTTATTGGATTAGAAAGGAACAGGAAGAAGGCAAGCTGAAATGTTTTAATATCCACTTGACTTCATACTCTTTTTATCCAGGGGTAGAGCAGGGAAATTGCTTCCATGAATATCATTTTTATAATAGAGCAATAACAGAAAAGCATAAAAGACCAGGTGGATTCTCTAGAAAGTGGGAAGGTAAAGTAATAGGTAATTAGAGACAATATGTCAGTAATAGTAAAGGGTCCTTTGTGTTTTGGAGTGAATTTGAGGTGGACAATAAAACACTTGAGGTTTCTGGCTTTAAGCTAGACTTTAAACCCCTTGGTAAAGGGGGTAAACTTGGAGCAAATGTGAGATACCATGGTTTGGTGGGTAATATCATGGGCTGCAAGAGCTTTGTTTCTAGCTGTGATCAGATTCTTTAGTCTATTAGCAATGGCAGGCCTAAGGATTTTGAAGATCATTAAGAAAAGGGTATGGGATTCATATCTTATCATGAAATATAATGAAATTTGATTTGAGATGGAGTAAGGGTGGCAATTGTGGACAAATTCCACATGAAAGATCTGTTCAACCCATTTAAAGGGGTTAGCATCACAAAAGATATGAAGGTAGATTTCAAGTTCTTGGTTAACTCATTTAGTTTTCCCATTATATTGGAGATGGTACATAGCAAAGAGGGAAAGATTGTAGTTTAGGAGTTTACCAAGCTTCTTGGAAAAGGCAGAAGTAAACTAGGGGCCTGTTATGCTAGGCCTAGATAGGGTCAAGTATAGATCTTGAAAGAGGGAACTGCAAGGGAAGGAAGCTTGACAAGGTCAGCTCTGGTTTCAGATGTGATATAATATGAGAATAACACTGGAGGATGCTCAGACAAGGGGTCAAGCTATGACAAGGATGCTGGCTTGCAGAGTATGATCAATAGTGAACATTAATAAAGTTCAAGGATGTTCCCTCTTATGCACAGGTATGCAAACTAAGAGAAATTAATTGTACCTGGTATTGGTATAACAAGGTGATATGATGGTATTGAGGTAAAAAGTAGTGTAAGGAGAAAAAAGGTTAAGTATACTACTCTATAGTACAGCTAATAAGGTTCAGACTCAATTGGATGAGTCATAGGGATAATGAATGCTGAATAAATGATCCATGTGGAAATGGATGGAACATTAAAGAAGTGGCTGGTAAGTAATACTTAGTGACAAATGTGAGAGAAGCAGGTCATGAGTAAAGGCTGCTGAGTCAAGAAATGTTCTGGAATGAAAGAAGTGGAAGGTTTCAGAACAAGAACATGAAAGTGTCCAGAATGTGAGAAGATAAAGCTAGAGCAAGGAAGAAAGGACAAGAAAAGGAAAAAGATATGGGGAATCATAACAGGGCCTTGGTAAGAGATGATTTTGTTATAAAGACCAAATTGTAGATAGAATTTGTAGAAGAAGAGGGTAGCAATGCCCTTAGCCTTAATAGGACAGCTTCATAAGCTTATGATCAACCATGACCAAGAGAAAGTCATAGTCATTGAAAAGGGGGAAATTAGTGATAAGGTTGCAGGAGACCATTTGCATAAGGTAGATAGCAGTGGAGCAGATGGAAAAGAGTATGAAAGCATAGAGATGGGTATTAACCTTGTTTTGTTGACAGGTAGTGCAACCTTTGGCAAAAGAGTGGATATAAGTAGGCATGTTAGGCCATCTGAAATCTTGTTTAATAATCTGGAGGGTTTTTAGGTAATCTAAATGGCCAGCAAGGGGGTGGTTGTGTCAATGGTGGAGAATGGATTGACAGAGGAACTTATCTATGGATATATAGACTCAATTATTGTTATGTGACTAGCAAACATGACAGTCTCAAGCATATAACCATGGGAACTGTTGAGCATGTAATGTAAATGGTTGCATAGTCATGTGACCAGGAGCACATGATTATGTGAATGAGTACCCTTATAAGGAAACCCTAGGCTAAGGCTAAGTTCTGATATTTAGAGTAATTCCTAGCACAAAGGTATCAGTCATGTGATATGGCAGATCTCAGATGAGATCTAGATCAGTTCCTGATGATATCTGATCTTAGGATCTAGATTAGGATCTATATCTGTGGCAGAGATTCAAATGGATCTCCTCTGAAACGGGATCTTCCCGTTACTTGCTAATACTC
The DNA here is from genome assembly GCA_038088935.1 of Pulveroboletus aff. viridisquamosus. Taxonomy (NCBI): domain Eukaryota; kingdom Fungi; phylum Basidiomycota; class Agaricomycetes; order Boletales; family Boletaceae; genus Pulveroboletus; species Pulveroboletus aff. viridisquamosus. The sequence goes on from JBBPJW010000174.1 coordinate 11,880, forward strand.
TAGTCCTTGGTGGACGCTCCTAGACTATTCTTGATGACTGCTGAGGCTTTTGTTCTAGTGGCCTCGAACTAGGCAATGAAAGGAGATGAGACCACTTCTCTTGTATAAACCTGTAGCCAGCAGTACTGAAGTATTCAGACTGTATAACCAGCTGAGAGGTCAAGAGAGCAAGACTGAGGAGACCTCAGCTTGCACCCCCTGCCTTATATATTGTCAATGGTCGTGCACAGACCATGTACAAAGGGTCTACCCTAATTAGTGCTATCTGTGGTCACCAATAGCTAAAGTAGCTCTTGCCTCTAAATAGATATATGAGTAGGAGAACATGGGGTGGCAATGAGGAGTGAGGCAGTGGCCTCATGGATCAAGGGATAGGAATGGAAGAGAAGCCACACCATGAGGATGTGGAAGAATGGAAGCGCACAGGATTAGATCAATGAAGATGGCAAGGCTGCCTGATGGCCAAGGAGATCCAATCTGGATCTCTGCCACAGATCAGATCCTAATCTAGATTGTAAGATCAGATGTCATCGGAAGATCTGGATCTCATCTGAGATCTGCCACATCATGTGACCAATACCTTTGTGCAGGGGAATACTCTGATATAAGGACTTAGCCTTAGCCTAGGGTTTGCCTTATATGGCAACTCGTTCGCACGATCACGTGCAACTGATCACATAACCAGTGCATTTCGTGCTCAACAGTTCTCACAGTCACGTGCGACCGTCGTGTTAGGCTGAAGCTGTAACATAGGGCTTGCCTTATAAGGCTACTTGTTTGCACGATCATGTGCTACTGATCACATGACCAGAGCATCACATGCTTTCTGGTCTCTCATGGTCATGTGAGACCATGTGTTAGGCTGGAGCTGTAATAAATTGTAACACTAAGATATACTAAGTAACTGAGAATGGAAATAAAGCTAAAGGCAGAATTAAGGCAGAAAAGGAACAGAGGGTTGGAGAAACTATAATAAGACTAGGGTAAGAAGAGCATAAGTACAACTGGAGTAGAATGAAGTAGTAGTGGAAGGGCCAGAGTTGCATGAAAGAGAATCAAGAACTAGTATAGCTTACTGGCAAGCACTAAGTGTGAAAAACCAAGTAGAAGCTGGATTAGAATTGGATCCAGGACATAAAATATGACAATATCTTGAAGAAGCAGATTATTTAAAAGAGAAAGGTAAACAAGACAGAAGTTGTCTTAGAAGTAAAGGCAGATGTCAACATATCCTGGATATGAATGGAGATGTCCATTATAATACTGCCAATGTCATATTTGATACAGCTAACTAGCTGTCCTGTCCTTGATACTCAAGTTGCTCCTTGGTGGATGCTCCTATACCTATATCCTTGAACTGTAAAGCTTTTGTGCTAGTGGCTTCAAACTAGGCAACCTTGAATGGTGAGACCTGGGACTCTTGTATAAATCAAAAGGCCAGACAGTAAAGCAAGAGCTAAGAAGGGATCCTTCTTGGATCAGGTCCCAGATCACTACTGTGGATCTAGCATAGAGGTCAAGAGAGCAAGACTGGGGAATACCCAGCTTGCACTCCCTGCCTTATATATTGTCAAGGTCCTTGCACAGACCATCTACAGGGAGCCTACCCTAGACTATGCTATCTATGGCCACCAATAGCATAAGGTGCTCATACCTCTAATAGATATATGAATGGCATGGGGCAGCAATGAGGAGTGAGGCAGTGGCCTTGCAGAGAAGGGATGTGAAATGAAAGAGAATACCTGGTGGTTCTATGAAAGAGGCATGGCCACCTGAAGGCCAAGGAGATCCCATCTGAATCTCTGCCACAGATCAGATTCTAATCTAGATCATAAGATCAGATATCATCAGATGGATCTAGATCTCATCTAGAGATCTGCCACATTACATGACCAGACCTGGTGAAGAAATACTCTGAATAAAGACTCTAACCTTGGCCTAGGGTTTGCCTTGTAAGGCAACTTGTTCGCATAATCACATGCTTCTGATCACATGACCAGAGCATCACATGCTCAACAGACTCTCATGGTCATGTGTGACCATTGTGTTAGGCTGGAGCCATAACAATATTAGGATGAAATTGAAGAGTGACAAAAGAAAACAAGAAACAGGAATAGGAAGTGTATTATGTAACTAGCAAACACAATGGTCTCAAGCATGTGACCATGGGAACTTTAGAGCATGTGATGTGAATGGTTGCATAGTCATGTGACCAGGAGCACATGATTGTGCAAATGAGTAGCCTTATAAGAATAATCCTAGACTAAGGTTAAGTTCTTTATATCAGAGTATTCCCCTGCATCAGGTATCAGTCATGTAATATGGCAGATCTCAGATGAGATCCAGGTACAGTCCCCAATGACATCTGATCTTAGGATCTAGATTAGAATCTGCATCTGTGGCAGAGATCCAGATTAAATCTTCTTGGCCTTGTTGCTGCCATGTCTTTTTCATATCTCTGATCCTATGTGCCTTCCTTTCCATTCTCCCATATCCTCATGGTGTGGCTTCTCTTCCATTCCAATCACTTGATCCATGAGGTCACTGCCTTACTCCTTATTTCCACTCCATGCCTTTGCCTTACTTTATCTATAGCTAAGTGGTTACTACTATTGGTGTTCCTAGATAGTAGATCTTTAGGATAGGCCTCCTGTACTTGGTCTGTGTGCAGAATTTGACAATATATAAGGCAGGGGGTACAAGCTGGGATTTCCCCAGTCTTGCTCTCTTGACCTCTTAGCTAGTTATGTAAAATAAGCTACTTTCTGTTGGCTGCTGGTTTATACAAGAGTAGTAGTCTTATCCTTTCCCTTTCCCTAGTTTGGAGCCACTAGCTAAAAGCCCTACCAGTTATTCAGGACAGATTAGGAGCATTCACCAAGGAAGCTCAAGTATCAAGGCAGGATAGGTGAAATGGGCAACTACCCATTACTCCTTGATACTCGAGTTCTTCCTTGGTGGACACTCCTAATCTATCCTTGATAACTGCTAGGGCTTTTGTGCTAGTGGCCCTTAACTAGGCAAGTAGAGAGAGGATGAGTTCTGGGCCCTTGTATAAACCAGAAAGCTAGACAGCAGATGAGAGCTGAGATGGGATCTTTCTTGGATCAAGATCTTAGATCAAGGCTGTGGTTCTAGACTAGAGGTCAAGAGAGCAAGACTGAGGAAACCTCAGCTTGCACCCCCTGCCTTATATATTGTCAAGGTCTGTGCACAGACCAAGTACAAAGGGTCTACCCTAATTAGTGCTATCTGTGGTCACCAATAGCTAAAGTAGCTCTTGCCTCTAAATAGATATATGAGTAAGTGATTATGGGGCAACAATGAGGAGTGAGGCAGTGGCCTCATGGATCAAGGGATTAGAATGGAAGAGGAACCACACCATGAGGATGTGGGAGAATGGAAGCGCACAGGAAATGATCAATGAAAGCAGCAAGGCTGCCTGAAGGCCAAGGAGATCCAATTTGGATCTCTGCCACAGATCAGATATCATCGGAGGGATCTGGATCTCATCTGAGATCTGCCACATCATGTGACCAATACCTTTGTGCAAGGGAAATACTCTGAATAAAGAACTTAGCCTTAGCCTAGGGTTTGCCTTATCAGGCAACTCGTTCACATGATCACGTGCAACTGATCACATGACCAGTGCATCTCGTGCTCTACAGTTCCCATGGTCACGTGAGACCGTCGTGTTAGGCTTGAGCCGTAACAATAGGTAGTTATCCATTTCAAAGTGAGAATAGAATATCTATGAAGTTATATCAAAATGGCATGGAGTTAACATATATAAAGTTGTAAGTATTATTAGGTAGCAAGAAATGAAGGTAAAGGAAACTAGATAAAACATAGCTTTTCTAAAGATAAAGCAACCAGAGTTGCATTAAAGACAGAATAGAGTTAACTTGGTGGCATGGAATATAATAGTATGCTTCATATATTACAATTAGAGTAATTTTGAAAAGGGTTTTTGAATTCACTGTATGTATCATTGAAGTCTTTGTGTATATCACATGACCAATAGATTGTGTAAAAACATCTCAAAATATGTTAATTTCACATTTTTTTTGTTAGCAACAAAACTATTGCAATGAGTACCCTTGATTGATTGCAGCATATCTCATGGGCCTGTGGATTTAATCACATGGCCTAGGAGGATGATTTATAGCCAAGAGTAACTACTATATTTGGTCTCACCAAAGCTAAGCATAATTCCCACATGGGAGTGTGGTACACTTCACACATTGCTTTGAGGTCAAATATTGCAATAGTTTTGTTGCTTACTGTAATTGTTCCATCTTATAGAGTCGAGAGCTTACCATGCACGTACTAGCTCTAATGATTTGGTTATTTTGGTGTCAGGAGCTATAACTCTTCCCATACTCACCAGCTATATGACGTATACACCGACTTTAAGTCACGTGCACGGTGCACTGGATGCACGTGACCGCAGCGCGTGTTGGAGTTGTTTTTGTTCCAGGCCCACCCCAATGGCAAGCAACAAGGAAGACGTCTGAATCGCCTTGACATAAAGACATGGCCTCTATCGGTACCGTTACGAAGCAAATTGCAGCGCTTGAAATTTCCTCCAAGAAACAAGCCAACCCACCACCGACTCGACCAGGACATTCGAAACAACCGAGCCAAACGAACGTCGCAAAGCTCCTCACCAAATATGCTGCGCCAAACCCTATCCCAAAGTCTGCCCCACCATCGGCTCTGCGGAATCAAGCGAACGTGGAGAACAGAACCATCACGCCACCCTCTCCGACGAAACTCGTCGCCAAATCGCCTACCATCGATATTGGAAAGTATGACGGTGGGTTCGAGATAGACAATGAAAAGAGAGGTGAGAAAGTATATGGAGAGGCAGCCGAGGATTTAGCACTTGACTCGAGTGTCTTGAGGTATGTCTCACCGTTGTATTGCCATCCTTGATCGTGACATCGCCGTAGCACACAACCCACCCGCGAATGGAATCTAAACACATTTGACATCGGTCGCCCTCTTGGAAAGGGGAAATTCGGTCGTGTATACATGGTCCGCACCAAAGTTGAACCGCATTACATTCTTGCACTCAAGTGCCTATACAAATCCGAAATCGTCCAGTCTCGCGTCGAGAAGCAAATTCGTCGAGAAATAGAGATCCAGCAGAACCTTCGTCATCCAAACGTTTTGCGTCTATATGGCTATTTTCACGACGAGAAGCGTATTTTCCTCATGCTCGAGTTTGCGGGCAGAGGCGAACTTTACAAACAACTAAGCAAACATGGGAGCTTTTCCGAGAAGCGTAGCTCGAGATATATTGACCAAATGGCGGACGCGCTGCAGTACCTTCACTCGAAACATGTTATCCACAGAGACATTAAGCCAGAAAACCTTTTGCTAGGTATTAATGGCGAGCTCAAGATTGGAGACTTCGGCTGGAGCGTGCATGCGCCGAGCAACAGGCGAATGACACTTTGTGGTACATTAGACTACCTTCCCCCGGAGATGGTGGAGGGGAAAGAACATAGTGAAAAGGTGGATTACTGGGCGCTTGGAGTGCTCACCTATGAGTTTATGGTTGGAAACCCACCCTTTGAAGACAGGAGCAGCGTTAATGGTCAGTGCGTCTTTTCTTGTCATATTAGTCTGAACTTATCTTGGTGCAGCTACATATCGACGCATAGCAAAAGTTGATCTACGTATACCATCCCACATTTCGTCCGAAGCACGAGACCTAATTTGCAAGGTGGGCCCTGCTCATGTATCTGAACTCGGTGTGCTAATCAAGCATCGTAGCTCCTGAAATACAACCCAGAGGAACGACTCCCTTTGGTGGAAGTTTCCTGGCATCCTTGGATCGTCAAATACCGCCCAAAGGGGACTTCGCGGAGTGGGAGTGGTGCCTAGAGTCAGTCAGTGCAGTATTCACTGGACTTGCTTTCAAGTGTCTCGCAATCTTTATCTTTAGTCGTTTGTACCCCTTCATGTACTGACCTAGCCTTGAATGCTCGATTTAAAAAATTGAAGGTATAAGTTCATCAATTTACGTGGACAATTAAGCCACACTCCCCTACTTAAATTCGTAGTTTGAGTACCTCACAACATAAGCGGCGAGAGTGCCTAGCATCAAAGATCCTCTATTCCATAGCCATTCTCTCAATAAGTGACAGGAATACAGCATTGTCTAGCTACCCGATACAGTCACCAAAGAAATGTTAAGACAAAGTAAAAGTAACCAGGAAGCACCGTACCTCAGTATATCATTGAGGACATGTCTGCCCGCAAGCGGTTGTAATCGAGAAGACCCTCGATGGGTCCAAGAGCTGCAATCGCAATCTATGCAAAACATATCAATATCCACAAATCACAAAGGTACAAGCCAGTGGACATACATCCTTGTCCCAGAGGTATTTCTGAGCAACGCGCCTGATTTCTTCAGGAGTAACAGCATCAACAGCGTTCTCAATCTGCTTGGGTGTCATACGACGACCAGTGGTAACCAGTTGTCGGCCAATGTCTTCAGCGATGGCAGTAGTCCCGTCTAAGCTGAGAAGAAGGCCAGCTTTGAGTTGACTTTTAGCACGCTCAACCTCGACAACAGTAGGGGACATAGCCATGCGTGTCCATTCCTTGAGGGTGAAATGGGCCATATCGTCAAGATTCATGTAATTCTCTGAGACCAGGTAGATGCCCCAAAGACCAGTATCTGAGTAGGATGTAGAGAAAGACATAAAGCTGTTGGCAAGGTTGTTGGAAGAAATGATGTGAGACAGCCGAGAAGATAACAGAGAGGATGCACCCAAGGAACGGTCCCAGTTACCCATGATTGACTGCATTACTAGCATGGGGAAATAGTCAGGGGAACTCCAGCCCACGCCCTCAACGGCAATAGCAACATGTGCACATGGGAGTTCGTCGTCGCGGATCCGAACCTCCGAGCCAACGAAATCGGTGTGTGAATGGGCAAGACGGCCGAGGGGTATGGGGTTACTAGAAACGGGGAGGGAAAAAAAGTGTTTTTCGGCGAGTTTTACAAGCTCTTGGTGGTCGACACCGCCTGCCCCGACCAGAACCATACGATCTGCGGTGTAATTAGTCTTGATGTAATTCGCCAGGTCGTCACGCTTGATGGACAAAATGTTGGTCTTGGGTCCGAGAATTGTCCGGCCAAGGGGTTGAGCTATGGGACGTCGGTAGTAGCACGAAAGAGATTGGTTACACACACCTTGGAATGCGACGGAATGCAAATGGTCAAAGACAACTTCTTCAAGTTGTTTGTCAACCTCCTGCTGCTCACGGAGGATGACGTCCCGCTCGCGCTCAATCGCAGCATTCTCCAGCTTAGAGTTTTGTAGTATGTCACTGATGATGTCGACAGCGAGCGGGAGGTCCTTGCGGAAACTCTTGGCATAGTACACGGTTTGTTCGCGTGAGGTATACGCGTTCAGGTGTGCACCAAGATTCTCCACTTCCAGCTCAAGCGCATGTTGGTTTCTGCGACTTGTTCCCTTGAAAGCCATATGCTCCAAAAAGTGTGCTGTCCCATTTGTTTTGTCGGTCTCCGCACGAGAGCCTGCATCTATCCAGACACCGACAGTAGCTGTCTGTGCGTGTGGATGGGACTCTGTCGCAACAGTGAGACCATTTGAGAGTGTGGTTGTCTCGGTGATGGGTGTCGGATTGTTGACAGCAGTTGCGAATGACCGCAAGGTCCGCTGCGCGCTGTGTTAGCTCTGAAGATGGTTAATAAGGGTAGTTTGACTCACAGGATGATGAGCTGCACCACGGAGGGCACGACCCAGCGATGCCGACAACGTTCGAGAGGCCATTCGAAAAAAAGGTAAAGTGAGTGTCCGACTCTTTGTCTCAACCAAAACCTCGGGCATTCTCGGTCAAGCGGAAATTACCGATTTTCCTTCTCCGAATTGGTCACGTGACAGATACCCTCCCTTGTAATGATAAGTCGTGGCTAGGAGTATGATCATTTCGACGCAAGATGGCCCCATGACAACCCTGTACGGCTCCCGAAAACAACACACTTCCAAGGTCCCTGCAATCCTCGCGAGAGGGTAAATCCATTCTCAGATGCCGCAAGGAATGCATTCGAGATGTGCGAACAATCATCATCTGCTGTTACATCGTTCGGAATCTCATCTCCGAGGCTTGCCGTCTCCTCCCGTGCGACGAACAACGAGATACATTCGAGACTCGTATTTGGGGTGTGTATCAGGGCATCCGTTACAGAGTCCTTAGGCAAGTGATACAGCTAGTATCAAAGTCGTGAGTTGATCACAATAGTACAAATGGACTAGTTAACCCACACGAATTATAGAACCTTCTCTTGGTGCTGAAGCAGCGTCCAGAGCAATAGCTCCACGCGACGGATCACCAGCACTGATGCGGTGGAGCTGGGATACCTACATCGCCCACCAGAGAAATTTAAAATAGATAAATACAACAACGTTGGTTGACCGGTGATAAACAAGAGCGTAAAATGGAAGTTGGTACCACGCACCTGTTGACTCGAAGAATCTATGACACCGACGTAGAACTCGTCCTCTCTACCCACCCAGGTTGTATGTGAAGTGAACAGATTACATTTTTGGATAGAGCTAAGCAGCAGTAAAGAGGGATTCCCAGAATTCAATGACAGGATCAAATTGCCTTCAGAACTAACATCAAAAATAATGCGGATGATGCGAATGAACCAAATGCAAAATCATTAAATCAGTCTCGGACAGAGAGGAGCTGCTCGATACCTCGTAACTTTCAGGTTAGTGCTTAGTGCGACCAGCGAAGGAAGGGAAAGCTCGACCATCGGTGGAGGCGAAGAAGGAGAGGAGCTGAACGTGATACCAACAGCACCACTTGATAAAATAGACCCGTTGTGAAAGAGCGTAACTGGTCGACCAGTAATAAAGGGAGTAGACGAGGCGATGAGGGAGAGCTGGCAGTAAAGGTTATACCGTGTGTAGACAGGTTGTAAGACAAGAGATGGATTGAAACGGGTTTCACAATATCACAGACCTTGTTTGCGTGCGGAAACGCATCTTCTAGCATAGTCGCAAGTCCTTCTGGTGCCTTGTCAGAGAAGTAAAGGATATTATCTATAGTTGATGGGCTAACGAACGTGACATTTACAAAGGGGCGTGATTAAGAAGAGAAGACATACTCTAGATTTTTCAGTGAAACAGGCAGTACTTCCGAGTCCATGCTAATTCCATGTCTTAGCGACGACGAACGAGTCACCGGCTTTGCGGTGCGATCCCAGACGTCGTCCCAGTTAATTTTACCATCAGTGTCGAAAAGATCACAGATGGATCGCACTCGAGGATCCTTGATATTGGCACATGTTGCTCCGCTGATGTCCTCAGTTCTCTGTCGGGCAGCATGCCACCTCCCGACTTGTGCTTCTGCACGACCCGAGACCGTGGAATGAAAAGACACTCCATTTACGAACGCACATGCAAGGAAGCATGAGTGGGGTTCACTGCGTATCCTCAGGTCGAAGTGTTCGTGGGGTAGCGGTGCTGATATGCAGCCGATATGTTCGGGGTAGAGCCGAGTCAGAGTGGACGTAACATCAGATAGGACACTTGGGGGAGTTGTCGGCGAAGGGGCAAACGCGAAGAGCAAGATTGGGTTCTGAGAGAATGGTCTATATCCTTTCTGGAGTGACCGGAGAAGGGTGTCGAGCAGTGAGCGTGCACATCGAGAGCGAAAAGTGACCGCGGAGGAAATTTGCGAGGGCATTCGTGAAACAACGTCAGCGTCTTTAGAGACAGCCTGTCCCTATATCTGTTGTCTGTTCCTGCTCAAAGGTGAACTTACAATCAATTAGGAAAGTGCCAATGCATCGCTGCAAATCTGTTATGGGCGTCACCAATGCGTGACGCTTATATAAGCAAAATTAGCTTGTGAAAGGGTAACACGCATTTCCGCACCATGGACGACTACGTGGTGAAGCAATGTCATGAACTCGTCATGGATTCCAGGACCCAAGCCTTATTGAATGAAGTGCTGTGCAGAGGTTACGTGGAACTATGAGGACCTCAGTAGATGTTAAGCTACTGACATTAGAAGTACTACCTCTAAGAACCATTGTACAGTAACTCTAAAGTGTTCCAATAGATACAGGGCACGAAGTGCCCTGCAAACACCCAAGGAATTTCATTTTGCTTTGATGAGATTAAATATAGTACCTACTCCTGGCTACAATTTGGCCCCATAGTCATGTGATTTGGTCCAATGGCTGTAAAGATATGGCTGTTACAACTCTGGATCCCAGAGGCTATACCTAGATGCTGAAGAAGAGGTGGAACACAAAGAAGGAACTCCTAAAAAGGCTTACTAAGGGGAGCAACCAAAGTGGACACAAAGAAGGACCTAAAGAAGACTCAAGACTTATGCAACTGAGGACTTGTAAGAGCTAAGATCCACAAAAGTGCTAACTTGAGCAAGATACAAAGTGATTAAGTCTGGGGAATCTTGACCACCCATACTATTACAGTCTTTCAAACTTTTGGCCTATCCTATGGCCAACTTCCTTAGGGCCTATTTCAGAAGCCTCCTACTCCAGATTTGATCCCTTTTATTCTTTTTACTTCTATTTTTGTTGTTTACTCTACTATAGTTACTTGTTGTGGCTTGTATACCATAGATATAATAGAATTTCTAGGTATCTCAAGTTTTTAAACTTGAGCACTTGTAATACTGGCCTTTTTTGATCTGGTGTCCCTTCAAGATAGCTTTCTTGGTCTGTGAGGCTTTCCCTTTTGAGTTTACCATCCTTCTTGCCTAGTTTGAAGTTGTTTCTTGTGTTCTGCCTTTGTTCTTACCTCACTCTGTTTACCTACAATTAAAGTCATAACACATACTTGCCCTTTATATATTGCCAGGGTAAGTGCACAGACCATGTACAGTAAGTCTACCCTAAGGTACTATTATCTATGGACACCAATAGCAGTAAGAGCACACTATTAAATAAGGAAGGGAAATGCATGTTGCAGATATAAAGGAATAAGATAGTAACCTTATGAATCAAGGAACTGGAATGGAAGAGAAGAAAAGACTTGTAATGGAAGGTCAGGGTCTATCATGAGAAGGCCATGAGAACAGGGATCTCTGCCACAAATATGATAAGATTATAGATGCAGATTCTAGATCTATTAGATTCATGAAGATAGTATTAAAGATTTAGATTGGATAGATTCAGGGAAGATCCAGGGAAGATCCCAGATCCCAAAAGGGTTGTCACATGACCAGTCATGTGACCACTTACCATGAAGATACCAAGATTATAAGCTAGATATAATAATGCACATTTTCTCTTTTATTTCATTTTTTTACCCTGTTGCATTTTCCTTTCACTCTTCACATGTTCACACCACGTGACCATGTCACCCCTTCACCATGTCACATCTTCACAATTTCACACTTTACACTTCACTAGGTCTAGGCTAATCTAGTCTATAATCTTATACCACCTGTTTTCCTCATATATTTCTAGACTTTTACTCTCTTTCTGCCATTGGGCAGCTTACTGTACACTACTGTAGGGCAGGACACACTCTCTTGGTCCATGCTCAAGATGCAATAGTATAAAAGGGGTCCAAGTCCAAGCTGAAGTCTCCAGTCTTGTACACTTAAACCTCTAAGGTTTTTACAAGTTTCTTGGCTTAATATCCCTCTTGCCTAGTTCTCCTAACCTCTAGTTCAAAGGTTAGGCTTTGGCAGAACCCCTAGCAGTAGCAGGAGTGCACACCAAGGCCATAGGTATAGTTGCTTAAAGTCTTGCAGTGTAACACTAGAGTTATTTAATAAGAAAAAGTTCTCTTACAATTACATGAGGTGAAAGTGCAGTGCACAAGAATATGCAAGAATATGCAGCAATGGCCATTTGAAAACAGAGACTTCATTGGAACACTTTATGCACTTTTGATTATCAGAGTATAATTAGTACTTGTGTTAAACTCTGGGCATACTTTGGATCTACTCTGGAATATTCTGGAGTAATGGTTAAATGGGGCTTGAATTTACCTTATGTGGTGTGCCTTTGCACTAGTCTCAGTGCCCTAAATTCAGAGGGGTCAGAAAGGGGATTAGAGGATTAGAGTAAGTTATAGAAACTTGAATACAGAGGTAAGTGTTATATGCTTTGCAAACACTAACAGTCTCATCATGTGACTGTGAGACTTGCTTGTCAAAACAAGATTAACCCTAGACATAGGTTTGATTCTTTATCAGAGTATTTCTCTATGCATGGTATGGTTTTTATAATATAACAAATTTTAAGATGAGATCCAGATCTATAATGCTGATGATATCTGATCCAAGAGTTTCTGGTCAACTAGTTGTTGCAGGTAAAGATGAAGGGGTTTGCCAATAAAGAGTTGCAAATGGGATGAATTGCCCAAGATACAAGAGTACAAGGGTAAAATCAAGGTAAGAAGTAGCATAAGAAAAAGGAAGCTAGAAGTACACTACTATATGCTATAGTGCTTAAGGTTGGAACTCAGTTGAATAAGCTCCAGGATGAGTAAGTGATCCACATGGAAGTGAATGGAATGTGAAGGAAGTAATGTATGTACAATAGTCACTGAGTCAAAGAATGTTCTGGAACAAAGGAAGTTAAAAGGTTCCAGAACAGAACAAGAAAGCACAAGATTGCATGTGAAGTCTGAAGCTAAGACAAGACAAAGAAAAAGAAAAGAGATAATCATAATACTTCTTATATTCTTCAGTGCATTAGAATTAGTACACTTCAAGCTGGAGAAATCCTTATTCCTTGTCTGGACTTATTTTTCTCTTCTTGTCTAGTTAGGGGCCACTAGCATAAAAGCTCTCTTGTTGTTGTTGTTGTTGTTGCAGTCACATACTGGTCTGCATTGTGTTCAGGAGGTACCTCAGTTGGGTATATAACAGTAAGAGGCATAGCACCTACTCATGAGGTCAAGAGAGAATTCAGAATAGAAGTAGAGAGTGCTAAGTTATGTTGATATTCAAACTAAGGTACAAGGTGCAAAACTACAGTATATTTTGAAGAAGCAGATTATTTAAGAAGAAAAGGAGATAAAACAGGAGTTGTCTTAGAAGTAAAGGCAGGTGCCAATGCATCCTGGATATAAATGAAGATGTCAGATATAATGCTGACAATGTTATGTCAAGATGAAACTGAAGGCTAACAGAAATGAATGAGAAGAAAACACAGAATAGGAACAGAAAGAGAGAATGGAATAATAATAGAGTGGTATCAAAAGGGTAGAGAGTTAACACACAAAGTGGTAAGTATCATTAGATAGCAAGAGATGGAGGTAAAGGAAACTAGAAAACACATAGCTTTCTGAGTATAAAAGCAACCAGAGTTATGTTAGAGATAAAATAGAGTTAGTTCAGTTGCACAGGATATGACAACTTGATATAGTATCTCTTTGCTTTAAAAACTGTTTTGATCCTCCTAGACATGCTTTTAATCAATACCTGATAATTCTCCACTAGTATCTTCTTCCACTCCATCTTAGTTCTATTTCAAAGCTCCTTCATTTTTTTAAAAGGGAATTTATACTCAGCAAGCCTTTTCTTGAGGTACCACCAAATATGTTTAATAGAGTTGAGGTCTAGAGATTGTGGAGGCCATACCATGGTTCTAAAATCCTACTTCTTTAGCCACTCCTTGACCTTTCTACAGATATGTTTGGGATTATTGTTCTGCTAAAAAATAATATCAGAAGAATTAAAATCATAGTACTTCATGATTTGCAGGAGTTCTTCCTTTAAAATTTGGAGGTAAAAATCTCCATCCATTCTACCATCAATCTTGATTGCATATTCAATGCCCTGCCAAGTCATATACCTCTATATTATTATGATTTCTTTTTTTTTCCTTTCTCCTATCTTAGTTTCTAATCTTTATGCATTTCAGATGCTTTTTTGTTGCTCATTCTGGAATCTTCATACTTTCTGTTACATTAGGCCTCAATAGGAACTAGCATAGATCTTGTGAGCATGGGCTAAGAAAGGCTTGATAATAGTTAGCCTAAGGATAAAGGACATGATGCAAAATGCAGAATGGCACCAGGAATTTCTTAGTGAAGGTTGGAAGTGAAGCAAGAATGCCGGGCTTGCTTGAGATAAAGAAATGCTTGCTAACTATGGTTGCAATTGGGAACTGCCCTTGAAAGGGTGGAGATGTAAGTATTTACCAGAACACACAGTGCAAGATAATCAAGTGGATTTAATAGAGCACTAAATGCAATATACAAGATGGACAAGGTAACAAGGTAAAAGTAGTATAAGAAGCAGATGAGGTGAAGTGTGCTACTTTATAGTACAAGTAATAAGATTCAAACTCAGCTGAATAAGTCAGAGCAGATAGTACAGGATAACTAAATGATCTATATGGAAACAGATGAAACATAAAGAAAGTGGTATATAAGTAATAGCTGCTAATCAAAGGAATATTCTGGAATAAAGAAGTCTGAAGATTCCAGAATATAACAAGGAAGCATTAGAGATGTGTAAAGATCAGAAGCTAGAACAAAAAAAAAAGAAAAGGAATATATTATAATACTTCCTTTATTTCAGAACTTTTCATTCATCAGTGGCTATTACATATAGTCTGCTATTATTACATTCCATCTGTTTTCTCACAGATTATTTAGTTATTACTTTGTTATTTTGCTAACTTATTCAACTAAGTTCCAACTTTATCTCTATACTATAATGTAGTGTATTTTATCTCCTCTATTAGGGACTTAACCCAAAATGAAGAAGCCACTTTGAGAGGTACCCAAATAGTGTTATATCCCATGTCTTTAACTCAATTTTAACCCAGCTTATGCCTGGTCCTTGTACCTAGCAAGCCCCTGACTCTCCATGTATTTCCAGTCCTCTGTCTTCACTTTATCTTGCACTTACTGTTACGACTCTGAAGATCAGAGACTACACCTAGACTATGAACTGAGGAGGAGGAACACTGAAAGGAGGGAACTTCTAAAGGGAGGCTCTGGAGTGGAGCAACCGAGGAGTTATCGGTGATGATGACGAGGAGGACATGTAAGAGACTCTTGCTTGGGACTTCCTGAATCTCTGCCTTCTATCTTGAAGGGTCTGATCTTCTGAGAAGAGCTTTCCTGAAGCCAAATGCCTATAGCTACAAAGTGATCAAGTCTGGAGAACTTGAACACTATGAGCCGGCCTTTATATACTATGCTAGATGGTGCACGGACCATGTACATCCGTGTCTACCCTGAAGTGGTACAGTAAGCCAGCCAATAGCATAAGTGCAGCTACTCGTGTAGGCCGTGAAGAGAATGCATGTATCATATATGAATGAAGTGGGGGAATGGAAGGTAAGGGGTCAGGACACAATGAGGACGGGGATCTCTATTCACAGATGAGATCCATTGGCAGATCCATCAGATCCACGGAGATAGATCAGATCAGAATCGGGGAAGATCCAGGGAAGATCTAGGGAAGATCCTAGATGTGCCTCGTGGTCACTAACCTTATGAGTACTCATATAAGATATTGCTTAGTCCTAAGCTAGGGTTTAGCCTGAATAGGAATGGGATTCCCACGATCACGTGAAAGTGAAAGTGGTCATTGCATGGTTTGCAACACTTACTATATCTGCACACTCTTATTCCACCATTAGTACCAGTTCTCCAGCCTCTGTTCCCACTCCATCCTAGTTCTGACCTTAATTCTAATTCTATTCTCAGTACATATTACCTCACTACCTTAGTCTTTACTTTGTTTTCTCTGGACCACTCTGCCTTAAATCTGCACCATTATCCTGTCCCTAGTTCTTGCCATTGCTACTGTTTCTGTTTCTGTCCCTTGTCTCTCCTTGCTTCTTCCTGCCATTCTTTAGTTTCAGTCTGACAAGATTGAATATTATCTTCCCTGACATCTCCATTCATTTCTTAGTTAATTAGATATCTGCTTTACTTCTGAGTTATACTTGTCTTATTTTGCTATACCCTTAGTTAGTTCTGCCCTCCTTGAGGTATAAGTACTATAGCTCTGTATTCTACACCTTAGTTTGAATATCAATGAAAATACCCCCCTGTCTGGACTTTGTCCTTACTCTAATCAAGCTTTTAAGCTTACTCTTTAAACTTCTTGGTCACTTTGAAGTAACATTAGGCCTTAATAGAATTTCTAAGGAAATTCTAATGGGCTTAATCTTATTATGACTAGGCTTAACACTTCTCATCTTGCTTGTCCCTCATATTGAGCTATAAGACCACTCTTCTCTCTTTCTCTGACCTCTCTGCAAATTGGAACACTGTATTTTGCAAGAATACTGTCAAAACTTATCCCTAGACATAAAGTGAGAATCCAGATGACAGATTTTGAGTACAAATACTCTAATGGGGCTTGAATAATGGAGGTAACATACTCTGGAGACTTTTGAGGAAGTTTAGAGAGGGTTTAGAAAGAGTTAAAGGTAACTTTTACTGGATTGAATGGGACTTGGCTTTATCTTCTGTGGTACATCCTTGCAAAACCCAGTGTCCCTATTTGCAGAGAGATCAGAGGAAGAGAGAAGAGTGGTCTTATAGCTCAACATGAGAAACAAGCAAGATAAGAAGTATTAAGCCTAATTATAATAAAATTAAGCCCATTAGAATTTTCTTAGGAATTCTATTAAGGCCTGGAGTCACTCTGGGGTAATCTAGAGGTTCAGAGGGTAAGCTTAGAAGCTTGATTATGATAAGAATGAAGTCCAGACAGGGTTTTTTTTTGTTGATATTTGAACTATAGTACTATACAGGAGTTAGATTACTTATAGTTCTAAAGTAACAAGAGATATAAGAAAGAAGTGGAGATAAGACTGGAGTTGTCTCAGAAGTGAGGGCAGATGCCAATGCATCTTGAAGATAAATGGAGATGTCAGCAATAACAGCATTTAGGCATGTCAGACTGAATCAAAAGGTGACAGGAGATATAAGAGGTAGAACAGGAAAGTAACATGAACAAAAGTGGTGGAAAACAGAGTTAAAACAGAGTGGCCTGGAAGGAATGAAGTGAAAAGTAAGATGTATTAAGTAACTAAAAATGTGGCAAAGCTAAAATAGAATACAGCAGAAAGGGAATAAAGGGCTGGATCAATTATAGTAATACTAATGGAGGGGAGACATGAGCATAGTAAGCCTGGAGGACCAGTAGGAACTGGGTCAGAATTGAATTTGAAATGCAGGATATAACAGATGTACCACATAAGATGAAGTCAAGTTCCATTTGATCTAGCAAGAATTACCTTTAATTCTTTCTGGACCTTCTCTAAACTTTCTTGAAAGTCTCCAGAGTATGTTATCCCCATGAGCCAAGCCCCATTAGGGTATTTGTACTCAGAATCTGTTATCTGAATTCTTGCTATATGTCTTGGAATAAGTTTTAACACAGAAGAAAAGCCAGTAACTAAACAAGTGCTCTAGACTGGAAAAAACCCAGTCTATGTTATTGCCCTTATATATTGCCAACCATGAGGCATACATGAGGTAGTTAATATAATACTAAATAAAGGATAAGGGCATGAAGTAACAGATGCTGGTCAAACTAAGAGTAATCTGAATAAGATAAAATAAGAAATAGGGGCTAAAAGCAGCAAGTTCATAACATCCCCTGTTCCTTATACTACTTCTTATCTCTTCTTATATCACTTTGTACCATGTGTCCTGGTAAATACCATCACATTTGTGTCCCTTATTGGGAAATACCCTTTATTTACACTTGCAATATTTATTGGCAAGCATTTCTTCATTTTAGCAAGTTCCAATATCCTTGCTTTGCCTTCACCACCCAACTAAGAGGCTTATGGTACCATTCTGTGTTATGGCTTCAGCCTAACATGCAGTCTCACATGACCATGAGAGACTCAGGAAGCATGTGATGCAGGTCATGTAATCAAGAGCATGTGATCGTGTGAACAAGCTGCCTCATAAGGCAAGCCCTAGGCTAAGGTTAGAGTCCATTAAGAGTATTCCCTGCACTAAGGTTTAGGACATGTGATGAGGCTGGATCCCCGATGGGATCTTAGATCTATCTGATGATATCTCCAATGGAGATTAGGATCTGGATCTGTGGCAGAGATCGATGTGATCTCCTTAGCCTCATGGTGGCCATGCCTTCTCTAGATCTGAAGACCAGTGCACCTTCCATTTCACCCACACCTCATGGTGTGGCAGCCTCCTCTTCTTCATCCCTTATCCATGAGGCCATTGCCTCACTCATACTGTACAATCCATGCACCCTTTCCTATTTATATCCCTAGGGTCCATGGAGCTACTTAGGCTATTGGTTAACATAGATAGCTCACATTAGGGTAGGCCTTCTGTACTTGGTCTGTGCACAGACTGCTGCAATATATAAGGCAGGGGGCACAAGCTGGGTATTCCCCAGTCTTGTCCTCTTGACTCTTACAGGGTTATACGAGGTACACTCAGGGCCTGAGGGCCATTCCCACCAAGCCTGTTCTCAAGGGGAATCCTCCTTAGCTGTGCTGAGAGCACTCATTTGGTTGCTGTGCCTCTAGGCCTATACAGAACCATCTTATCCTTTTGTTATTCAGCCTAGTTAGGGGCCACTAGCCAAAAGCCTCAGTGGAGATAGGCATTCACCAAGGTTGTTCAAGACATGAGTTAGGACAGCAAGTAGTCATTTCATTCTGCATTTGCACCACATTCTTCATCCCTAGACCAACCAATGTCAAGCCTTATCTTAGCCTTTATTACTAGAATGTACCTGTTACAACTCTGGATTCCAGAGGCTATATCTAGATGAAGGAAGAGAGGAGGAACACTGATAGAAACCCAAATGGAGGCTCTTGAGAGGAGCAACCAAGGAAAGAAATAACAAAGGAGGACTTGAAAGAGACTCAGACTTGAGCAACTGAGGACAAAGATCTGAAAGGGCTTGGGATTCAAAGAAGTGCTAAAAGCAAGATATAAAGTAATCAAATCTAAAGAGATTTGACTACCCATACCTGCCCCTTATATATGACCCAGGGTAGTGCACAGACTGTCTAACTAAGCCTACCCTAAGCTACTGCTAACTATGGACACCACTAGCAGTAAGAGCACACTATTAAATAGGAGAGATAAATGCATGGGATGAATATGAAGGAGTGAGGCAATGGCCTCACACATCAAGGGATATAATGAAAGAGAAGGTCAGGGAAACATGAGGACAGAGATCTTTGCCACAAATATAATGAGATCATAGATCCAAGATCTGTCAGATCCATGAAGATAACATCTCAATTTAAAATAGGAAAGATCTGTTGGGCAGATCCTGGGAATATTCCAGATCCTAGATTATGTGACCACTAACCATAAAGATACTCATAAATAGTCTGACCTTAAGTTAGGGTTTCCCAAATAGAAGTGTATCTCCCACAATCATGTGAGGTAAAAGTAGTAATTATGCATAATGCATAACAGTACCTTCTGAGGTCTATGCTGGTCTTTATCCAGGCCCACCATAACACACATTATCAAAGAACTTCCTTTATGCTTTATAGTCCCTTATACTAATCTATTACTAAGACTTTCTTCTAGCTTTTTTCACATCCTTATATTTTTATCTGATCCCATGCAATTGATTTTAGTCTTATCTAACCATATTATCTTCTTTTAGTTCTCTATGGTCCAATTCTTATATATATAGGCAAATTTTAGACAAGCTTTGTAATATCTAGCTGAAAAAAGAGGTCATTTTCACTTGAAAACAGCCTTTATACCATTTTTTTTCAAGTGTTAGTATAGTGTACTTAGCAAACACTGACAATCTTGTTATATGATTATAAAACTCACTTGCCAAAATAAGGTTAACCCTAGGCAAAGGTTTAGTTCTTTATTTAGAGTATTTCTCCATGCATGATAATAGTCATATAATGTGGCAGATCTCAAGATGAGATTCAGATCTTTACCCAATAATATCTGATCTCTTAATCTAGATTAGAATCTGATCTGTGGCAGAAATCCTAATAGGATCTCCTCAGCCTTATGGCTGCCTGGCCTCTTTTATCTCCACTGTCCCTGCATTTCCTTTCCATTCTTCCATATTCTCATGGTATGGTTTCTCTTCTACTTCTCTTGATTCATAAGGCCACTGCCTTACTCATACTCTTTACCCTATGCCTCTTTATTTATTAGCATGTGTAATTACTGCTATTGGTAACCATAGGTAGTAGTTACTAATCCTATACTAAAGCTATGTGCCTTTGCTACTAATATATAAGAGGTAGGAAGAGATCTAGGGCAATTGAGTCTTGACTTCCTTGTTTTTAAGGTCTAAACTAGTCTGAAGAATCCCTTTGTTTTCTATCTTGACTTACTTCCCTTCTTTTATCTAGTTTGGAGCCACTAGTCTCTAAAAGCCCTCTTGTTGTTGTTGTTTGTATAGGCCACATGCCAGTCCATGTCATTGTAGGAAGCACCTCAGATTGATGTATAACAGTTGGTGGAGATTAATAATGGTAGATAGTGCTTTTTTGAGCTAAATAGTATTGTTTGCTTGATAAGAGAAAATAAGATAAATAGCCTGGCAAATATTGGCAGGGAAAAGTTTGAATGAACAACCATCAAAGGATTTTTCCAAGTTTGGATACTCTTGGAAGCAAAGCCTAGACACAGTATAAAGGCCAACATGCAGATTTGTGGCAATAAAATGCACAAATTGATTTGTATCAAGCCAAGCAAGAATATTGGCTTTTTGATCTGCAAAAATGGATTGCATAATGGTTGGAATATGAAATCAAGTAGCATGAGAACATTTTAAAGCTCAGACATATTGCTTACATGTTAGTATTCAAATAAAAAGTATATAAAGCATTTTAATGGGGTCTCTGTTTTCAAATGGCCATATTTCCATAGCTATTGGACCAAATCACATAACATAAGGGCCAAATTGTGGCCAGGAGTAGGTACTATATTTGGTCTTATCAAAGCAAAATGAAATTTCCATGGGTATTTGCAGGGCACTTTATGTCCTATATCTAAATTTAATATTGGAATACTTTTTGAAGTTACTATAAGTTAGTATGCTAGTGTAAAAATAGGGCTTACCCTTAGTGAATATCAAGCTACTAAGAACATAAACATTCTAAGTTTATATAACAATTACCATAAATGGAACAATTTATTGATCTGTTAAAACTGGGTATACTCTGGATTTTCTTCAAAATGCTCTGAAGAAATGGTTGAACAGGGCTTTGGCTTTATCTTATGTAATGTGCCTTTCCACTAGTCCTAGTACCTTGAATTTTGGAGGAAGCAGAAAGTGTTATGTGCTCAGCAAACACTAACAGTCTTGTTATATAACCATGAGACTCACTTGTTTAAACAAGGTAAACTCTAGGCATAGGTTTGGTTCTTTATCAGAGTATTTCCCTATGTATAGTATTTATTACATGATATGGCAGATTTATAAATGAGATCTAGGTTAGAATCAATCTGTGGCAGAGATTCAGATAGGATCTCTTTAACCTTATGGTTGCCTGGCCATATTCATAACTGCTGATACTATACACTTTCCTTTCATTCCTATACTTTTCTTCTCTTCTATTCCTAATTCATGAGGCCACTGCCTTATTTCTACCCTTTGTTCTATGCTTCTTTATTTATTAGCTCTGCATACTTACTGCTATTGGTTCATAGATAGTAGTTACTATTCCTGTACTTGGTCTGTGCACATCTGTTACTAATATATAAGGGGTAGGAAAAGACTTGGGGTAACCCAGTCTTGACCACCTTTGTTACTAGGCCTTTATTGATATAGTTCTCATGCAGAATGGTATTTACATCCTTTTTGGGCCTTGACTCACTTCCATTCCTTTTACTGTCTAGTTTGGGGCCACTAGCATAAAAGCCCTCTTGTTGTTTTTGTTACTGTTATATACCAGTCCACATTGTATATTGGAAGCACTCTGGTTAGGTGCATAACAGAAAGGGGGCAGAGGGTTAGAGTAAGTCATAGGGACTTGAATTCAGAGATATGAGAATATTATGCCTGCCCATGAAGTTAAGGGAGGATTCAGAACAGCAGAAGAGGGCACTGTGTTATGTTGATATTCAAACTGAGGTACAAGATACAGAACTACAGTACTTATACCTCAGAGAAGCAGATTATCTAACTGTTATAACTTGGAACATACTTCCAGAATACTCCAGGTATCTTCAGAACTAGCAGGGCTTGGCTTCACCATATGTGGTGCATCCTTATGCTGGTACTGGTGCCCTGATTTGCAGAACAGTTGGAAGGTGTCAGAAACTTGGTTAGAGGACCAAGAAAGTGCCAGACTCAAGAAAACTATGACACTAGGTCAAGATATAGCAAGGATGGCATCAAGTGGGGGTCATGGAGACAAAGGGGTCATTAATGTCAATATTCTGACTGATGTACAGGATACAGAGCTATCATACTTATATCTTAGGGGAGCAGGAACCAACTAAGTGTAGCAAAATAAGACAGATTTTAACTCAGAAGTGAAGCAGGTGTCTAAATAACTAAGATATAAATGGAGATGTCAAGTAGGGCAATGTCCAATCTTGTCATACTGAAACTGAAGGGTGGCAGGAAGAAGTAAGGGGACAAGGAACAGGAATGGGAGAAAATATCAGAGTAACTACAGAATAGTATTGGAATAAAGTGGAGTTTAGTGAATGTGAAGTTGTAGGCATAGTAGTGGAAAAGAAGGGACTAGAGGGTATGCAACTTAGGTTCAACCAGAGTTGCACTGGAGGAAGCAGGAATGGGCTTGGAAGGCATGGGATGTAACACTAACAAAAAAAAGGAGATGAGACAGGAGTTGTCTCAGAAGTAAAGGCAGGTGCCAATATATCCTGGAAATAAATGGAGATGTCAGACATGACACTAACAACATTATGCCAAGGTGAAATTCAAGGGTGATAGAAAAGAATGAGAAGAAACAGGAGCAGAAACAGGAAATAAGATCAAAATCACTATGGAGGTTTTATCAGAATGGTTTAAAGTTAACATATATGACATTGTAAGTATTATAGATAGGAAGAAATAAAGGTAAGGAAAACTAGATAACATGTAGCTTCTGAATGTAAAGTAACTGGAGTTGCATCAGAAATAAAATGGAGTTAACTTGTATTATGGCTTTTTGCTGTTCTAGCCTTGATATTCGAGTCAACCTTGATGGATGCTTTTAATCTGTCCTGGAAAACTGGTAGGGCTTTTGTGCTAGTGGCCCTAACTAGGCAAGGGAAAGGATGAGACCACTTCCCTTGTATAAACCAACAGCCAGCAGCACTAGTAGTAAACTAGCCTGTATAACCAGCCTAAAGGTCAAGAAAGCAAGACTGGGTTTCCCCAGCTTGCACCCCCTGCCTTATATATTGCCAATGCATGTGCATGGACCAATTACAGGGAGTCTACTCTAAACATACACTATCTATGGACACCAATAGCATAACTGGCTCTATAGAAATAAGGAGAATGCATGGGGTGGGAATGAGGAGTAAGGCAGTGGCCTCATGGATCAAGGGTAAGGAATGGAAGAGGAACCACATCATGAGAATGTGGGAGAATGGAAGGTGCACTGGTTTCAGTCTATGAATAAGACATGGCCACCATAAGGCTGAGAAGGCCCCATCTGGATCTCTGCCACAGATACAGATCCTAATCTAGATCCTAAGATCAGATATCATTGGGGACTGATCTAGATCTTATCTAAGATCTGCCATATCACATGACTGTTATCTTTATGCAAGGAGAATACTCTGATAATAGGACTTAGCCTTAGCCTAGAGTTTTCTTATAAGACATCTCATTTGCATAATTATGTGTTCCTGGTCACATGACTATGCAACCATTCACATTATGTGCTCAACAGTTCCCATGGTCATGTGCTGTGAACCATTGTGTTTGCTAGTTGTGTAACAACTTGATAACATAGGTTATAACATAATTATGATACAGTAACTCCAAAAACTGGTTCAATATCTTCCAATGTGCAAGGAACACAGCAATTCCATGAAAATTTAACACTTTGTTTTGGTGTGATATATTGTAGTAGGAACCCTTGGCTACAGCTTTGCTTTATACATCACATGATTCCATTTAAATGCCATAAAGATATGATTATTATAAGATGAATACCTCATTGGGCTGGTTTCTATACTTTTGATTTGAAAGTTGAAATTTCCATTACATCAAGCTATATTTGTTGTCACGAACAAAGATAAATATATAAATAGTATGTCTGAGTTTCAAAATACTCCCACACATCCTTACTCTCTATTTCCATCATCATATAATCTGTCATAGCTGATTAAAAGGCTATTATTCTTGCTTAACTTGGTGCTGGTCATTTAGCTTATATTATTGCCACCCAGCATGGTGTTGAATGTGCTACTATATTAAGGGACATCTATGACTTTTCTAGAGTGCTTGGGTGGGGAAACTTGTATAGGGATTTAGATTGCTTTCCTAGATTGTGATATAAGTACAGAAGCACAAGAAAAAGTGGGAGTACCTTGCATAGGGAAGGTACTTCAATCTAAAAACCCACTTCTCCAACTTCAACCTCTTCTTTATCACTAACCTCTTCTGTTTCTAATGGTTCTTCAGCAGAAACCTTTTTTACTTGAGGCATTTTCTTTAGCATGCTAGAAGAGAGGGAAGGGAAGGCTGAATACTTGTTGGCAAAGTGATCAGGTTTTTGGCAATGGAAGCAGAGCTGATTCTTTCAGCAGTGTTTTCATTCTTGGGGGGTAAGTTTGTTGAGCTTTATGAAGTTAACATCCATTGTGTTTGAATCTCTTTTAATCTGAGGGGTCAAGGAAAAGGTAAAAGTCCAGGTAAATACCCTGAATGTTTTTCTGCATTGTTCAACAAACTTGGATCATTTGTTGGTGCTATTAAAATGGGTGGCTTTGAGATACCAGTCAGTAAAATTTGTGGGTACAGTCTCCATGGAGTAAATGTAATGGAAAATCCAAGGAGCTAGCCCTGTCTTATAGTAGCTGATCAGGATGAAGTTATTCTTGATTTTGAATGTTATAGCATGGTTTTGGAACTCAGCTGTATACTCAGCAAGAGAAGGGGTTCATTCTCCTTTTTTGTTAAGTCATATTTGCATGTTGGCCAGCCAGTGGATGACTAAGCTGACCATGTCCTGGTTCTGGTATACTGCCAGGAAGGCAGTGATTAGATTGGTAAAAGATCCCATGATTACTGAGGTGCCCTTGATGCATTGTTTTTGACAGATGGCAGCCCAGGATTGGACAGAACCCTTAGTCATATAGAAGAGGGTAAAGGCAATGTGCTTCTTATCAGTGTTATACACAGACTGGTTGATAAATAGGTAAAACTGAATGAAATCCATCCAGGTTTTAGCTTTAGACCTATCTCCATTGTAGTACTCCAGAGTTTTGAGATGAAGCTTAGTGGGTTTAACAGGGGCAGTAGAGTTAGACATTGTTATTCTGGGAAGGGAATAGAGAGGGTGGTGACAAGTCAGAGTTGGAGATGGTGAAGCAGGGGCACTTGGGATCTGTAAGGAAGTTGCAAGTTTGTGGGCTAGAGTTTGGTTGAAGTTCTGTTTCTCAGTAGAAGAAACAAGAATATCACCAATGGGGTTCTCAGATAAGGGAGAGCAGTGGGCTAGGATTTCTTCTGTTTTGGAATAATCAAGAGGATCCTCTGTGGGAGATGATCTGTGTTCACCCCAAAGGGAGTTGAGGAATGTGGGTTGCTTGGGTGATATGGTGAGCAAGCTACAGTAATGGTAGTCATGAAAGTTATGCTACTTCTTTTGTTATGCTAGGCCTGGGTAGAGTTAGGCATAGACCTCAGAAGAGAGAACTGCAAGGGAATGAGCTTGACAAAGGGTCAGCTTATGGACAAGGGATGGTATAATACAAGAATAATGCCAATAAAGGGGCACTCGGATGAAGGGTTGAGCTATGATAGGGATATTGGCCTGCAGAGTACAATTAATGACTTGGTGTTGACAGAGTTCAAGTGGTTCCTAAAGTGGGAACTACCTGCTACTTCTTGATACTTGAGTCAACCTTGGTGGATGCTCCTATCTTATCCTTGATAATTGATTGGGCTTTTGTGCTAGTGGCCCAGAACTAGATGAATAGAGAAAGGATGAGTAATGGGCCCTTGTATAAACCCTTAGCCAGCAGTACTGAATGATCAGACTGTATAACCAGCCTAGAGGTCAAGAGAGCAAGACTGGGGAATACCCAGCTTGCACCCCCTGCCTTATATATTGTGCAGGAATGTGCACAGACCATGTACAAAGGGTCTACCCTAAAGTATGCTATCTGTGGTCACCAATAGCTAAAGTAGCTCTTGCCTCTAATAGATATATGAAAGGGAGGACATGGGGCGACAGTGAGGAGTGAGGCAGTGGCCTTATGGATCAAGGAATAAGAATGGAAGAGAAACCACACCATGAGGATGTAGAAGAATGGAAGTGCACAGGAATAGATCAATGATTGCAGCATGGCTGCCTAGAGGCTGAGGAGATCCAATCTGGATCTCTGCCACAGATCAGATCCTAATCTAGATTGAGAGATCAGATATCATCGGAAGGATCTGGATTTCATCTGAGATCTGCCACATCATATGACCAATACCTTATGCAAGGGAATACTCTGAAATATAGGACTTAGCCTTAGCCTAGGGTTTGCCTTATAAGGCAACTTGTTCGCACAATCACATGCTTCTGGCACATGACCAGTCGCATCATATGCTCTACAGTTCCCATGGTCATGTGAGACTGCTGTGTTAGGCTGGAGCCATAACAGTTCCTCTTGTGTACCAATGCATGAACTAAGAAGGAATAGATTACCAAGAGACTGTAAGGCTTGAGGTAGCAAGGAGGCTTCAGTACAAGCATAGAGCAAGTTGAAGTAGAGAGGTAAGAAGTAGTGTAAGGAGAAGAGAGGTGAAGTACACTACTTTATAGTACAAGGAATAGAGTTCAGACTCAGTTGGATGAGTCATACAGATAATGAATGCTAAGTAAGTAATCTGTGTAGAAACAGATGGAACATGAAAGAAGCAGTCTGCTTATAATATGGGATAACTCATGTAAGGAAAGTGAATCATGAGTAATAGCAGCTAAGTTGAGGAATGTTCTGGAATAAAAGAAGGGGAAGATTCCAGAATGTGAACAAAAAAGCATTCAAGATACATGAAGGTAAAACTATGGCAAGGAAAAGGAAAAAGAGTGAGGTATTTATAACAGAAAGCCTAATTATGGCTGGGTTGCCAACACAGACATGTGGGGCATTGATAGACTATGCAGTCCACCCATTAGTATCCAAGGGTGTGGCATTAAAAATGGCCATTGTAGTGGCAGAGGTAAAAAGGGGAGAAAGAGGCACAACCATAATGGCCAGTCCACCAATGTTTGATGTGGATAATGGTGGCAATCTTCTCAGGGGAAAAGGGGAAGGAGAATACAGATGAAGAAAAGGGGATGGTGGGAGACACATAATTGTGGGTAACTAAAGACTCATGTTCAAAACAGTCATTGTTAGATAGAAATTCCCTGAAATTGAGTTGATAGGCCAGATTATTCAGAACAAATAACATTTGTCAGTGGATGGCCTCTAGACTAATGTAGACAGCATTGGTGTTAACTTCTGTAGTGCAACAGAGGAGGATGGATATGAGGTGGATGTGTTCTATCTGGTGATAGAGGGTATAAAGAGCCCATAGCAGGGAATTCATATCAAGGTGGGACTCAATAGCAAGGGTGAGGTGGAAATCAAAGATAAAGAATCAGACAAGAGTGGAATATTCTGGGGAGCAGTCTCCAGGGCAGAGAGCATGGGCAGTGATGGGAAGGTCTACAGTGGCAATGGTAAATGATTCAATAAAGTAAAGGGCAGAGGGATTGATAACAAGTGGGGGTAAATTAGGGCAGATGTCTGAAGGTAACATGGGAATAGGGCTAGACTGGGTGTTGACAAGGGATGTGGGTTCTGGGTTGGAGGGGATGTGAGGGGAAGAGGTTATGAGATCTTCTATATGTAAAAAATCAATAAAGGAGGCTTAGGGAAAAGAAATAGGGAAAGAGTTAGCAGATATGTCTATAGTATTATCAGATGTAATATGGGCATGGACCAAAATGGTTAATGGACTAGAGTAGAAGGAGTGGCAGGGGTAAAGGCAGGGGCAGAAGCAGTGAAAGCAGGGTCTACAGCAAAGTTGGGGGTAGAGCAGGAATAATAGGTGAAATTATAAGACATGACTAGCAGCTAGATTTCTTTGGTTGTTTGAAGCACAGGGGAGATTTGAGGGAATGTGGAGGGGCTGAGGGTAGGAAAAGAAGAGAGTAATGATGTTTATATGCTTCAACAAGTTTAAAGGCATTGTTGAGATTGGATTCAGGTTCTCATGAATCTTCTTCAGCTAAGTAACCCTTTCATCAGATTAGGAAGGAGTGGAAGAAAAGTAAGCTATAACATTTTAATATCTGCTCAACTTCATATTCCTCTTGATCTTCTATAAGGTCCAGGGATAAAGCAGGGAAATTGCTTTTATGGGTGTTGTTTTCATGATAGGGTAATAACAAGGAAGCATAAAAGACTGGGTGGATCTTCCAGGAAGCAGGAAGGCAAAGGCAGTATATAATGGGAGATAATACTTCCATGATTATAAAGGGGCCTTTATATTTGAAGGTGAACTTGGGGTAGGTAATGGAGTATTTAAGATTTCTGGCTTTAAGCCAGACTTTAGATCCTTTGGTAAAAGGGATAAACTTGGAGCAGATGCAGAATATTATAGTTTGATGAGTGAGGTCATGTGCTGCAAGGGCCTTATCTCTAGCTGCTGTTAGATTCTTTAGTTTGTTAGCAACTATGGCATGAGAGTCTTGGAGACTACTGGGGGAAGAGCACAGGGTTCATATTGTTGCAAATCATGCAATAACCACTTTCATTCTCACGTGATCATGGAAATCCCATCCCTTATCAGGCTAAACCCTAACTTAGGATCTGGCATATTCCTATGAGTATCTCTAAGGTTAGTGGTCATGAGGCACATCTAGGGATCTTCCCTGGATCTTCCCAAGATCTCTCTGATCTCAGATCTGATCTAAGTCCATGGATCTGATGGATCTAGGACTGGATCTCATCTGTGGCAGAGATCTCCGTCCTCATGTACCACATGCCTCTTCTCTTCCATTCTCCTTACCTTAGTCATGAGACCACTGCCTCATCCTTGATCCCCGCCCCATGCATATTCCTCACAGCCTACACGAGTTCTCCCTTTACGCCATTGGCCAGCTTACTGTATGACACTTAGGGTAGGCATTAGTTACATGGTCCATGCCCTTCAGAGAGCAATATATAAAGGCCCAGGTCAGAGTGGTAAAGTCCTCAGACTTTATCATTTCTTCAGTACCTCAGGTCATTAGGCTTAGTAAAGCTCTTCTCAGGAAACCAGGCCCTTCAAGGCATAGGATCTAGGAAGTTCAAGTTCGAGTCTCATCCGAGTCCTCTTCATCTTCACTCTTTCAGGTTTATCCTCAGTTGCTCCTCATCTGAGCCTCCACTAGGATTTCATTTGTGTTTCTTCTCTTCCATCCACAGTCTAGGTGTAGCCTCTGGTTTCCAGAGTCGTAACACATATCCCATTATGAGATAGAATGGGGATTGATTGGTGATAAAGTAGGGGTGGTGGTTGTGAATGAATTCCACATGGAAGACCTGTTCTGCCTATTTGAAAGAATTAGCTCCATAGAAGATATGGAGGTAGATTTTGAGTTCCTGGTTGACTTGTTCAGTCTCCCCATCAGATTAGGGGTGATACATGGTAGAGAGGGAAAGATCATGGTTTAGGAGTTTATTAAGCTCCTTTGCAAAGGTAAAGGCAAATTGGAGGTTTTAATCAGAAATAATCTTGTAATAGAGATCAAATTGAAGATAGACTTTGTGAAAAAAGAGGGTGGCACTATCCTTAGCAGTGGCAGTTTTCTTAATGGGGCATTGAACTACCTCCTTTATAAGCTCATGGTCAACCATGACCAACAGGAAATTATAACCATCAGAGAAAGAAAGGTCAGTGATCAGGTCACAGGAGATCATCTGAAAAAGGCAAGTGATGGTGGAGCAGATGGAAAAAAGTATAGGGGTAGATAGGTGGATATTAACTTTGTTTTGTTAACAAATGGCATAACCTTCAACAAAGTAATGGGCATAAGTGGCCATACCTGGCCACCAGAACTTGGTTTTAACAAGCTGGAGAGTTTTGAGATAGCTGAGGTAACCAGCTAGGGAGTGGTTGTGACAATGGTGAAGAATAGACTAATAAAGGGCTTTGTCAGCTGGAACATAGACTTAGTTGTGGTAAGTGAGAAGATTATCATGAAGTTTTCAATTGGTGACATACTTGTGAAGATCCAGGTACATGGGGTTATTCCATTTGTGGAAAAGGGAAAGACAAAGGGGGCCAGTTTCTGCATGTTTGTGAATGTGGGTGAAGAGCATTGCATCAATTATGTGACAGAAGAGGTACTCTGGGAGGGTGGTGACCAAGGAGTTGTTAGTGGAATTGAAGGGACAGAGATTTGGGTAATGGATAAGAGCATCAGGATTAGCAAGGGGGAATCCAGCAACATGATAAAGATGGATGTCAAAATCAGTGAGGTCAAGAAGTCATTGAGCTTGTTAATTGTTGAGGGTTTGAAGAGCATTGAATTAAGTAAGGTTCTTGTGGTTAGTGAAGACTTGGATAGTATGGGAAGATCCTTGAAAATATTGGTATCATGTTTTGAGAGTGCAGATAATTATGAGGAGTTCACAATCATAGATATTGTTATGCAACTAGTGAATATGATGGTCTTAAGCATGTGACCATGGGAACTGTTGAGCATGTGATGTGAATGGTTGCATAGTCATGTGATCAGAAGCATGTGATCATGTGAATAAGTGTCCTTATAAGAATAACTCTAGGCTAAGACTAAGTTCTAATATTCAGAGTATTTTCCTATATCAGATATTAGTTACATAATGTGGCAAATCTCAGATGAGATCCAGGTATAGTCCCCAATGATATCTAATCTCAGGATCTAGATTAGAATCTGCATCTGTGGCAGAGATCCAGATTAAATCTTCTAGGCCTTGCTGCTACCATGCCTCTTTCATAGATCTGATCCTGTGTGCCTTTTCTTCCATTCTCCCACACTCTCATGGTATGACTTCTCTTCCATTACTATCTCTTGATCCATAAGGCCACTGCCTCACTCCTCATTCCCACTTCATGCTTTTTCCATTTCTTATCTATTAGTTGAGGGGTTACTGCTATTAATGTCCATAGATAGTAGACCTTAGGGTAGGCCTCCTGTACTTGGTCTGTGTGCAGACCTAAGCAATATATAAGGCAGGGGGTACAAGCTGGGATTTCCCCAGTCTTGCTCTCTTGACCTCTTAGCTGATTATACAGGTTAAATCTTACCTGCTGGCTTCTGGTTTACACAAGAGTAGTGGTCTCAGCTTTCTCTCATTTGCCTAGTTAGGGGCCACTAGCCAAAAGCCTTACCAGTTTCCAGGACAAATAGGAGCATTCACCAAGGTGGCTCAAGTATCAAGGCAGAATGGGTAGTCACCCATTACAGATATTATAGTTCTGCTTAGCAGCAGAAAATGTCTGGGAAAAATGGAAACAGGGGTGCCAGTTTCCATTCAAATCCATCTGAAGGAGAATGCCACTGGACACATATGCAAAGGCATCTGTGGCAATGGTAAAGAGGCAGAAGAGGTTGGGAAGTTAAAGAACAGGCTGTAAGAGGAAGAGGGCTTTAAGGAAGTCAAAATATTCCTAGCAGATTGGAGTCCAGGATCAAGGAGGGGGCAGGCAATGGATAAGTAGTTGAGGATAAACCATCTATAAAAATTAGTGAAACCCAGAAAGGAATGGACATCTTTGACTTTTTGGAGAACAGGCCATTTGGTAATGCCATTGAGCTTGACAGGTTTTATGGCAAGTTTGCCAGAGTAAATCACCATTTCAATGTATTATATTACTAATGAGGCAAAGGTACACTTTTTCAGTTTGAGGTGGAGATCAAGGTCCACCATGTATTGTAGCATGCAGGAGATATGAAGTCTGTGTGTGTCAGTGTTGGGTGAGGAAATAAGAAGGTCATCCATATAGATGACAAGCCATTTTTCTGTGATTATATTATAAAAGAAGTCATTTATGAAATGCTGGAAAGTGGCTGGTGAGTTATTTAATCCAAATAACATTACCATGGGTTCAAAAAGGCCTTTATGAGTAATAAAGGCTGCTTTCCATTGATGTCCATCTTTGATACAGACATTGTTGTACCTCCATTGGACATTAAACTTGATGAAGACCTTGGCTTCATGCAGTTTGTTGATAAGATCAGAAATAAGGGAAAGGGGGTAGATATCTTAAATGGTATGTTCATTGAGGTACCTGTAATCCTGGCAGGGGCAAAGTTTGCCATCCTTCTTCTTGATAAAGAAAAAGAAGGCTTAAAGGATATTTGAAGGGTAAATCTTGCTGGCATGGAGGTTTTCTTTGATAAAATCCTCAGTGGCTTGACATTCTGGGGGGGACAAGGGATAGACCTTGTCAATCTTCAGGATGAAAGTTTCCTTGAGATTAATCTTGTGGTCATAGGGTCTAAAAGGTGGAAGTTTCTTGAGGGTTTTCAGGGTATTGGAAAAAACTGCAGTGATTTGCTGGTATTTAGAGGGCAATTTGATCTTAGATTTGGCCTTTTTGACTTTAATGGTAAGCTCTGTAGAGGTAGTAAATTTTGCTACTATAATGAAGGGAAGAAACTGGAGCAGGAGTTAATAACACAGAAAAAGTGCCATTTATAGAGGTTATTGTCAATGGTTTGGTTTGGTGACTTGCTTTCAAGGTAGTGGATGTTATATTTATTGTTGGAGAGGATAACTTCCCTGACTGTGTGTTGTTGAAGGGAAAACTGGGTAGCTTTAAAGTGGTAGAGCTCCTTAGAGTGGTTAGAGTTGAAGAGAATGGTAA
The DNA here is from genome assembly GCA_038088935.1 of Pulveroboletus aff. viridisquamosus. Lineage (NCBI taxonomy): Eukaryota > Fungi > Basidiomycota > Agaricomycetes > Boletales > Boletaceae > Pulveroboletus > Pulveroboletus aff. viridisquamosus. Next base: position 44,889 of record JBBPJW010000174.1, read on the forward strand.
GTGAGTTTGTCATCCAGTCAATGCTAGAGTTTGTGGCTTGGAGCCACAGGAGTCTTAGAATCAGGGTTTCTCTACCACATGCCATAATATGGGAGAAAACTGAGAGGGTTATCCCTTCTAGCCAAAAAATTATGGTGCATATGTAGATAATACAATCCTTTTTGTTTAGGGAGAAGTCAACATTTCAGATGTTGAGAAGGGTAGGGAGTTATGTAGTGGGGAACTTGTGGTGGAAGATGAACTTCCAGTTAATGCAGTTAATTTGCACTTTGCTATTTGTTATAATGCACATTTTTCCTTTTATTTCATTTTTCACCCTGTTGTATTTTCTGTTGACTCTTCACATATTCACATCACGTGACCCTGTCATCCCTTCACTGTGTCACCACATCACATATTCACTATTTCACATTTCACATCTTTACCACTTCACACTTTACTAGGTCTAGGCTAATCTAGCCTATGATTTCATACCACCTGTTTTTCTCATGTATTTCTAGACTCTCCCTCTCTTTTTGCCATTGGATAGCTTACTGTACACCACTGTAGGGCAGTGTACTCTCTCTGGTCCATGCTCAAGATGCAATAGTATAAAAGGGGTCCAAGTCCAAGCTAGAGTCTTCAGTCATGTGCACTTGAACCTCTAGGGTTTTCACAAGTCCCTTGACTCAGTAGCCTTCTTGCCTAGTTCTCCTAGCCTCTAGTTCAAAGGCTAGGCTTCAGCAGGACCCCTAGCAGTAGCAGGAGTGCACACCAAGGCTATAGGTGTAGTTGCTCAAAGTCTTGCAGTATAACACTATTGATGAGGACTAAGGCATCTACAACTAATCTTGGGCATGTGAAGGGAGAAACTTGTATGGAGATTCTCATGGATTTTCTAGAGGACAATACAACTACAGGCATGCACAAGAAAGAAGGAGCACCTTGCATAGAGGAGGCACTCTGCTTTAAAAATCCAACCCAACCCTTCCCACTTCAGGTTCTTCATTACTAACCTCTTCTATTTTTATCATCTCTTTTTTAGCAGTGACCTTTTTGACTGATTTCTTTGGGGTGGTGGTTAAGCTGGTGATAGAGGTGGAAGAATAATTGTTGGGGCAGGTTGTGACATTGTGTCCAGGTTTCCTGCAGCAAAGGTAGAGATCAAGCTTGAAGCATTGTTCTTATTCCTGGGGAATAAGCTTGGTAAGTCAAATGGAGTTGATGTTTATGGCATTCAGACCTTTTTCAGCCCAAGAGGTGATGGTGCTAGGGATTCAGACATGGACTTTGGGGTTCTTGTGACAGAGCTCTGTGAGCTTGGCATGGTCAGAGGTGCCTTGGAAGTGGATAGCTTTGTCATACCATTCATCTATGGTACTGGGGATCTGGTTAAGGTTTTGAATTTGATAAAATAGCCAGAGGAAAACTCCAGCTTTATAATATGCAATAAAAACATTGTTGTTCTTGATATTAGTGAGGACCACATGGTTCTGGAACTCTGCAGTATACTCAGTAAGGGAGAAGATCCACTTGCCTTTCTTATTCTGGCACATCTGTGTATTGGTAAGCCAGTGAACTGCAAAGGCAATAATGTCTTGTTTTTAAAATGAGATGTTGAATGACTTGACAAATGTGCTAAAGGTCCCCATGAAGACCACTGTACCCACAGTGCTCATCTTCTGATACACAGTCATCCAAGAGAGGGCAGGGTCTTTGATTATATATAAAAGGGTGAATGTGATCTTTTTCTCATCAGAGTTATAGACTGTAGCATTGACAAAGAGATAAAACTGGACTAAGTCCAGCCAAGCTTCTGCTTTGGAGAAGTTGCCATCAGTATTCAAAGATATCAAGATGGACCTTAATAGGCTTGGTTGGGGGCAGGGTATTGGACATGATGGGGGCAGAAGAGGCTGTAAGAGGAAAACAGAAGAGAGGTCATTGCCTAGTGGGAATAGGAGAGGGGGGCATGGGTACTCAAGTAATCTATAGGAAAGAAGAGAATTTGTGTGCTAAGACACAATCTTGCTCTTGGTCTTCAGCAGAGAGCAAGAAGAAATTTTGAGGATCTTCTTCCAGGATGCTAAGGTAATAACTAGGGGTATCTTCTACTTTAGAAGATTCTAAGGGATTCTCTGCAGGTTAAGATCTAGACTCTTCCTAGAGAATGTCAAGGAACAAGAAGATCTTAGATGAAATGTTGGTGGAACTATAGCAATGGTAGCCACAAGTAGATATGCTACTTCTTTTGTTACACTAGGCCTGGGTAGGGACTAATGTAGATCTTATTGACTAGAGCTAGGGAAAGGCTCAACAATGATTAGCCTAGTTAATGGTGCAAATGTGGGATAGCACTAAAGTTCCTTAGTGAAGGTTGGAGATAAGACCAGGATGCTAAGGCTAGTCAAGAACAAAGGTGGTGCTTGCCAATGAATATTGCAAGCAAGACTTCCTTGAAAGAGTGGGCTAAGAGTTCTAACAATGTCTTAAGAGGACAAGGCAGAATAAAGTAATGTTAAGGCAGAAATAGCATAAGAAATATGGAAGGGAAATTATACTACTTATACTACTGGGAATAAGATTGGAACTCAGTTGAATGAGTTGGGAAGAATGACCAATGGTAACTAAGTGATCCATGTGAAAACAGATGAAATGCAGTGAAAGCAGAATATGAGTAATATCTGCTGACTGAGAGGAATGTTTTGGAATGGAAGAATTCTGAAGGTTCCAAAATGTAACAAGGAAGCATCAAAGACACACAAAGTTCAAAGCTAGAATAAAGGAAAGAAAAAATAAATGGACTAATTATAACAAAAACTGGGGAAATTCAGGCTTAAGCACAGGTTCTTATATATGCTATAGATGTGGACATATACCAAGTAAGTCTGGCCTTCTCTAAACTATAGTACAGTAAGCCATTCAATGGCATAAAAAGAGCAGGAATCTAGAAATACATGAGGCAAAGCATAAAGCTATAGTAAGATATGATGTTATAATCTAGACCTATCTAGACCTGTGATATGTGAAAGTGTGAAAATGTGACATGTGAAGGTGTGAAATGGTAAGGGTTACCAGAGTTATATAATATGAAAATGTAAAAAGTCAAAGAGAAGTAAAACAATGGAAAAAATAAATAAAAATAAAAATGTGCATTATAATAACTATAAGAAATTGTCCATGAGCTCCAGACTAATTTTGGACCTTATGACCTGATTGAAGATGCAAAGCATCAGCTGGACCAACAGGCCATAAGAAATGGTCAACAAATCAATAAATATGTTGTAGAATTTAACAAGATTGCTTTCCAAGTTCAGGGCTATAAAGAAGGAGCTCTCTGCCACTACTTCTATAATGGCCTACCAGACTGCATTAAGGATGACATCACCCATATTGGCAAAACCCTAACTCTTAACAAGCCTTGTTAGCTCATTCAAACCCTTAATCCTTGTTATTGGAAGTGCAAATCAGAAATCAGTTACCAAGGAAAGCTGTCTTATCTATTTAGGTCATCTGACAAAACCTCTGCACCTTCCACTTCCTCTGCTTTGACCTCCAGTTCTAAGGAGTCAAATAATAAGTCAGCCAGCTCCTCTGGCCCCTCTAAGTCATCTGCCCCCCAGAAGCAAGATTTATTATCCAAGCTTGATAAGAATGGTAAACTCACTGTTAAAGAACATAGGTGTTGCTTCAAAAATAACCTTTGCATGTTCTGTGGTACTGCTGGGCATATAGCAAAGGACTGCCCTAGATCTTCCTCCAAGGCATTCAAAGCTTGTATTACCAAGACCATTACTTCAGAATCCAAACCAGAGGTCTCTGCCTCAGAGGCAAAAAAATAGTCTGCAGTCTCCATGATTCCACATGTGCTGGAGGTTGCATTAATCCTTTTCATGCACCACAGGAGATTAGACTTAATGCATCTGTTCTTTTAGATAATGCTTCACTTATGTCTCTTGTTACCCTTGTTTCTGATAAAATTTCTCTATTTCCTGCCCTGATTGACTCTGGATCTTCACACTGTTTTGTAGATACCAAGTTAGTTAGTATCTACAACCTCCCTACATATTCTGTTCCTTTATTGAAGCCCCAACTTTTCAATGGCACTTCTAATTCTATGATTACTAATGCCATTGACCTTTCCATTTGCTTTGAAACCAGTAATATTACTTCATTGGATGGATCTAGTTCTCTTATTCTAGGACTAATTGGCTTGCCCACCATAATCTGTTGATTGACTGGGTATTAAGTCATATCTTATTCTGCTTTTCTAAATCAAACATGCCAATACCCCTGAGCTCACCTCTGCAGTCCCTGGTTTTTCCAACCCATGCTGACTCTAAACATAATTTACTATATCTCTCTGACCCCAAACCTCTGTCAATCAAGCTACTCAGCTTATCAGTATTCATGCATGCCTGTAGCCTTAACAGCTCAGTCCCATTATGTTTGCACTTCCAATCCCTGGAGAGTTATCTCCACTCTGTCTCCATTATTCTTCCTCCTGTCAACCTTTCTAGTGTTTCTTAGGACTACCATGACTTTGCCAATGTTTTTAGCAAAAGCAAAGCTTTCATACTTGTTCCCCATCATGAGTTTGACCTGAGGATTGACCTTGAAAAAAGTACCTCACTGCCTCTTAGCACCATCTATTCCCTTTTACCCTCTGAACTTGAGACACTCAGAATTTTCTTAGATAAACATCTTGTCAATAGCCTTATTCAACCCTTTATATCTGCTTATGCTGCTTTATCCAAAAGAAAAATGGTCCACTCTAGCTTTGTATAGATTTTCAAGGACCTAAAAAGATCATGAAAAAAAACAACTATTTTCTTCCACATATCTCTGATCTCCTAGATACTCTAAGTCTTATAGTTATCTATACCAAACTTAACCTTAGATATGCTTACCATTTGATTCATATTGCTAAGGGCAATAAATGGAAGACCTCTTTCCACACATGCTATGGCTTATATAAGTGGCTTGTCATGCCATTTGGCCTTAC
>JBBPJW010000175.1:0-49711 GCA_038088935.1 Pulveroboletus aff. viridisquamosus
CTGTTCTTTCTCGGGGGGGACGGAGAAAGGGCAGGGGCGGGCCAATGGAAGAGGCGGGAGGGGACGGGGGTGGGGATGATGGCGAGGAGGTCGTAAAAGCCATTGTGGAGGAGGGGGAGATCGTCGTTGGGGGCGGGCATGGCGGGCGGGCGGGCGGGATTATCGGGGAGGGGGGGGGTCGGGGGGAGAGTAATTGTGCAGGGTTGGATCTGGGGGGTCGAGGCAGGCAATCTGAGATTGGAGGTGCGGCCGCAAAGAGACCGAAATAAATTACGGCATGCATTCGCACGGGTCGAGAGCAATTTCCGTTTCCGCGTGCAGGTCCTTGCGTTGTCGTTTTGGCCGGGGAGGAAAGCCGCGAAGATGATTATCCCGATGATATCGTCCGCCAGGATCTCGCATCATATACATACCCTCGTCCGACCCATTTATTCCCTCTCTCCACTCCACACCCATCACTCTCGATCGCACTCGTGCCCTCCCCCTCACCCTTGCCCTGCTGTCCACAACGCCTCGTGTCCATCAATTTCCCGCTCTTCATGTTCTCCTCGTTCATCCACTGACGGCCCTGACTATTTCTCCGACTCATCGCCTCCTGCCGCAAGCCTCTCTTCCTCCTCGCCCGCTCATTACCTCCCCCCGCGTGCCTCTTCATACTTATAACCCAAATTTTCTTCTTTCATTGAACCATAATATTCTTTCCTTCCCCTTTTGCCTATCTGCTTAACTTACTATGACGAGCCCGAGGGACGATCGTATGTACGGACCTGTTGCCAAAACACGCAGAAGCCCTCCCGGAGGGGATTCGCAAAGTAGTGGTTTCTTTCAGACGGGACAGGGTGGGCGAACTGTGCTCCCTCCTCTTTCTTCAGCGTTTCCAACCTCACGTTCTTCAGGTCTGTTTTTCTATATAGTGTTCCTCCAATATGCTCAACTTGTTGGCTCTCGCCTACAGGGCCCGCAGACTATTCTAATGCATACCCGCAGCCTCGCTCCCCGCCAAAGCCCGACCACATCTCGGGCTACAATCAATGGCCCACCTCCGCAACGCGTGCGTGTCCCTCCATCTTCTCTCCCCTTTTCTCTCGCTCAACCCTCTCCCTCGTCCAGCAACCGCTGCTCCACAGCATCCCTCTACCTATTATGAGCACTACGACTCGAGATACCAGCAAGCATCATACCCGGCGTATTCTTCGCGGGCTTCAACCACCATTCCTCCAGACCCTCAAGGGTCTCGTAAGCTTCCTCCCCTCAGCGTGCCTTCTGTGAGAGACGACCGCTGGCAAGGCGCCAGTTACGGTTCGGTGGCCTCACACATATCTAACTATGCCGACATCCGTTCCCCCACCGCAACCTATCCTCCCGAGTACGCCCCGTTCCACCCTCATACCTCGTATTCCTACCCTCCCGTGCCCGATCCACGCAATCACCCTACACAGCAACCATCTATCCATCACTCGCATCAATTATCCATGAATGGCGTATTTCCTCCTGAGCGTGGTGGTGTTCCGGCACATGTTGAGGCCCACGGTCCTTCCCCCTATGCCAGGGGCCATGTGACGAACAGTGTGCTCACTCAAGAGCCTGCTTCTGTGCTGGTCACGGAAGAACCCGTCATCAAAAAGAAGCGCAAGAGAGCAGACGCGACGCAACTCAAGGTCTTGAACGAGACGTATGCGCGCACAGCATTTCCATCAACTGAGGAACGTGCCGAGCTGGCGCGGAAGCTCGACATGTCCGCCCGAAGCGTTCAGATATGGTAGGCCACCTGAGAAGGTTGGTTTGACAAGACTGACATGCAAAACAGGTTTCAAAACAAGAGACAGTCGATGCGGCAGACGAGTCGCCAGGCCGCCAGCTCTGCGGCCGGGGGGCCACATCAGCCTTTCTCCATGTCATCTCAGTCTGAGGACGTCGGACACTCTACGTATGGGGGTAGCCTGAGCCCGACGACACTTGGCGCTCACAGTTTTGTCCAGCGCTCAGACTCACGCCAAGTAGCGGGTGCTGACGCGCGAGCATCTGGCCAGACCCGTCGCGAGGATGATTCTCGCAAGTGGACATCGGGTCGATACTGATCTCGATCGGTCGACATCTTGATTTCATCTCTTGCTGGATTCTCTTATACAATTCATGTCACTCTTTGGAATTCCCTGCATCTCAATATTTGCCAGGACAACGATCATTCATTTCTGTAATTTACACGTGCTTCAACGAGCCCTTAATATTGTACATATTCCATCCATACATTAACGCATCATCGACACAACTCCATTTGTCTGCTCTGTTGTTCTGTTCTGTAGTCGAATGTCTCCAACGCGACTGTACAGCCTTGTCTTATTATCTCTTCTTTACATGCTGGACCAAGTGGGGATAGCGCAGGTACGTACTTGGCGGGCCCTGTCGCACGAAACCACGTCGCCGGAACTCCGCGGTTTGCTGGGCAGGATATTATTTTCAGCCCCGGCGGTGGGGAGTACGTTTCTGCACGTACATAACACCGCACGTATCCGAGCTAGGTCTCGAAGACCTGTGTGAGACGGACGGAGATAGATGAACAGGATCGATAAGATACACGAGGTCTTCTGCTTGACATAACCTTTTATTTTGTTTCCAGCATTCGCTGCTTCTGGCTCGCCTACACACACACACACGTGCACATACCCACCACACACACATGGCCGTCGGTGGGTGGGGGGACCGCGCGCGCGTTGACATGACTACGACGCTGGGCCAGAGAGGCCTCACAGTACCGTGCGATCCGCGCTACGTGGCGGACGGGAATGGCGTCTCGTGACGATCATGACAGTGCAGTCAAGCAAATCTTGGGCACATCCGTTGATCGCGGGTAGAAGGGCGGGGAGGCTGAGCGGCGCGCAATCGCCCAACTGCGCCGTAACGACACGTCTCGAAGAAGGCCCCAAGTTGGTCGTGCGGCGGTCTTGACCAGCGACCTTTCAGCTCCCGACCTAAATCAGTACGGCGGAGGCAAACTCTATTACTCCAAAAGGCAGCGGTGGATCGTCGCGGATGTTTCCGCAGATAAAAATATCGCTGTATATGTAAGGCAATCCCCCAGACACCGCTGCACACCGCACGCCGCACACTGCCCAATTCATCTCTTGCCCGTCTAGGCGTCTCCGTCGCTCTCGGTATCGTCCGGCTTAGGCCCTCCATGGGTAAGCCATGCCAGCTTCCTCAGCCTCCTTCTCTCCTCCCGTGCCTTGAGTTGGTTGCGCGTCATTTTCTTCTTCTTCTTCGCAGTAACCACGCTGCCCGCTGCACCTCCCCCCTCTCCACCGCTTCCCACAGGCGTCGCAGCGTTGGACACCACCGGACTCCCCACCCCTGAGCCAACAGGAGTGTTGACTCCACTTCCCTTCGGTGATTTCGCCTCACCCAAGCTGTCTTCAATCACGGCGGTTTTCCCTTTACGTCTCACTTGCCCAGCCTCGACTTCCCAGATTTCAGAACCTGACTTACCCTAATGAGCGATAATGAAAAAGCGTGCATCCTGATACATGACCCACATAGTGAAGTGACGAACTCGTGGTTGTGGGATATGATCACCTATGTGGACACCAGCACCGCATCAGAAAAGCCTCGATCGAGGTCAGTCCAAAACACACGGAAACATACGACTGCGCCAGTCCAGTTCTTTATTGCAACCGCAAGCCCACCTAACGCCTCACGATCCAAAAAGTTGGTTGGCTCGTCCAGCACGCAAATCTATACATGGTCCCTCACAGACATATCTCTTGAAGTCATCCGTGCTACGCACCTGGGGATTGCTCCAAAGACAGGCTGCAATCACGAGCTTAATCTTCTGACCTTTAATTCGACAGTCAATGACATGTGTCCTCACATCCCAGACATGTCTTACCTCCGGAGAGCCCTCGTATCTCATTGTATTGAGCAATGTCTCCATCCAGCCCAATGTCTTCCAGATGTTTCCTAACCAGGTCTGCACGAGTCTCTCTTGCGCCAGCGCCCTCTCGGGAGGCTTCTAGGTCATCAAACCGTTGTACTACCTTCCCGAACCCCTTGTCTAGAAGCTCATCCCGCGGAACCCATGTATTCCACTTGTGATCCAGTCCACGCCATTTGATCTCATACTGGAACGACTTCTTGAGCTTTTGACGTCCCATAATAAGCTGAGTGACCTAGTCAGCCGTCCATGCCTCGAGTCAACACTTGATCAAACCTCTAATTTGCGCTTAGACCCGTCTCTCCCAACCCACTCCTGTTCAAGTATCGCTTTATCCTCGCTTGTCAGGACACGTGTTGTCTTCTCTAGGATTTCGCCTAATGACGCAGTAGAGTCACACCATCATTACTTCATCCAGCCAAGTCTAGTCGTCACCTACGATCATGGCCATCTTGGAAACGCCATTGAATATAACCGATGGGCGTTTTCTCCAGATGACGCTCTATATTTTCAAATATACCGTTATTAATTCATTGTACCCACGCAACTCGGGACCACTGACCAACGTGATGGGTTGCGTGCTGCGATACGTAGCCTACCCGTAGTGCCGGGTGTTTGTACACCGTACCTTGCTGAGGGATTGTTTCACCCTGGAAAGAGATATGTAAATTATTTCGCAACACAATATCATTTTTTGCTTGTTCACATTCACGTACAGTCAATAACTTGATTAAAGTTGACTTTCCAGCACCATTAGGCCCGACAATGCCGACTCGGCTGGATCAGGAAAAGAAGTCATTCATCTGGTAGTTGGAACAACGGTGACGGAAATGAATCTATACCTTGAGAGAGATAACGCGCAAGTAACGTTATAGAGGCTTGGACTCGACCGCCCAGGGTAAGTGAACGTACAATTCGACATCTTGAGAATCGCACGCGTATCGCTCCTTACTCCCATCAAGGAACCAGGGGGAGGGAACGCGAATTTGACGGAGGTGGCCTCAAGGGTGTAGTAAGACCTAGCCTCGGGATGCTTTGCCACAAACGCCGACAGATTTCCTGGATAGTAAACAAGCTAACACGAGCTACTTTAGTTCACCGGCGGTGAATCAAAAGCGGAGGACAGCACCTTCTTGGATTCGTAGTGAATTATGTCCGTCGTAACGTTATCCAAGAATCTAAGGGTACCCGCCATAGGTTCTTGCTCAGCAGGGCATCACAATCAAAGACTCACCCTGAGTCGTGACTGACAATGAGACATGTGACGTTCTTCTGGGTAACAAGCCATCTTTCTAACCATAGTACAGAAGAATGATCAAGCTACAAATCAAGAGACGCATGAGACGGTGAAAACGCCCGAGATAACGCAGGACGACGTACGTGATTCGTGGGCTATTTGCGGTGATAATTGTCAGCTTCAGAGCAAAATACCGATTAAAATACGGATACCAACCTCGTCGAGAAGAAGCAGGTCAGCATTGTACAGCATTGCGCGCGCCAGCTCCAATTTCATTTTCCAACCCCCTGAAAGTCCGCCGACGATGTCGGCTTGCCTAGCATCGTCGAAGCCGACCCCAAGGAGCTGGTCCCTGATCTTCGACCGTGGCATATCCTTGAGCGATTTGTCTGAACAGGTGAATAGTAAGTCAATGTATTGCACGATGCACGTGGCGAACAACTCACCCGAGGCTACGAAGTCGAGAACGGACAAAGAGGTATCTTCGCCTTGCAGCGAGTGTTCTACCATGACACACCGCACTTGATCCTGCGGTGGGAAATTCTCTACTTTCCCATCACGCAGCTGACGCATGAGAGTCGACTTCCCTGATCCGTTGGCACCTAGAATGCCATATCTTCGACCACGGAACAGGCGAAGAGAAGTATGTGACAGAAGCAAGAGTGCACCGTATGCAAGCGAGAAGAGCGTATCACACAGCAACTCGCCATCCCCGTCAAACGAACTTTTTTCTGGACCACTTTTCGCCTGGTAGGAAGGTCGATCAACAGCAATAGAGGAACAGTAGTAAACCTACTTGTTCGACCGCGTAGAGATGTGAGCGAACCTTCTCTGCGTATTTTATTGCCTCATCTTCCCCTAGCCAGGGTCTCATGTACAGCGCAATACACCGATTCCATTGAGGTTTCTCAAGAAACCGTTTTTGATAGACTAAGTCCACTATCATGGACGCTTGAAATTGAAGGGATAATGTCAGCAAGGGATGCCTCGTTGTCGACAGTCGACGGGGCTCCGCGTCGGACCGCACCACAACACAATCATCCAGTAGAGTGAGGAGAATCTTGAGCATTTCGGTCGTCTCAGCATCCACATCTCGCGAGGGAGGAGTACAACCGGATGACGCTCCTGACCTCAACAGCGTGTTCAACGCAGTCTCCGCAAAAGCGCGGACCTACAGGGCGATAAGAAGGAGCACGAAGCGTCATTCCTTAAATTGATTGCTAACCTCGGGGAATGCAGCACTCCCTGCAATTCTTTTGACGCCATCCACAAGAGGGCTGAGATATCGTGCAGCAATCCGCGGGTTTCTGACGAGCTTCACGAGGTTGTCAATGACTACCACCGTGCGTCGTTGAACCTCCATGCTCCGATCATTCAGCGCTCGCATAAGTAACGGTACAAGGACTGCAAGAGCGGGTGCAGTTACTTCGGCAACGAAAGTCGTGGATGATAATGCCTTGATGCACGCAGAGACAGTGTCGGGGTTGGACATGCATTTGACAAGCGCGGGCACATGAGGTATCAGATCTGGGTTCGCCAGCGTGTTGCAAAGCGACGTAGCACACTTAATAGCTGAATTGGCAACCTAGCGAGTCGTCAGATCATACCAAATCCAAGCGTCAGTCTAACAGGTACCTCTTTCTTGGTGTCATGCATGGCGAGCTCGACTTTTGGGAGTATATGGCCCAACTCATCCGCCACGGATTCTTTCGCGGAGGCCACAAAATTCTTCAGTGCGTCTAGCGCGCCTACTTTTGTTTGCCATTTTCCTTTTTCTAATACATCTTCCAAACTTCTAAACACAATTCTCGTCGCCTCAGGGTGAAAGAGATGCAATATAGCCTTTGTTGCGGTAGCAGCAGCGGTCCGCACCACGTCTCCCTTGTCGGAATAGAGGTCAAACAAAATGGGAAGACTAGGGAGTAAAAACGGTGCACTAGCCGCACCAAGGACAGCAGGTAGTGACTGGAACCCGATTGCTGCAGACTCTCGCTCGTAGCCCGATTTCTTATTGAGCGCAAAAGCGTGCAAGGTGGGAATGATGTTTTGGTCCCTGATGAAGATAAACAGACGTCAGACGACCGACCAACTGGCGAACAGGACAAGCCGGACGGACATGAGTGTCTCCACTCCAGCCTTTAAGACGGCAAGTGCGAGCTTATCAGCAGCTGCTTTGGCATCTGCACAAAACGTAAGTTGCTTTTGCGCTCCATTCGGTCGGCTGAAAGGACTCACCTGGCCCCGTTGGCGCAGAACGCAGCAACTCAAGGGTTGATGCGAAGTCAACATCGGTCGTTTCGTTCGTCAGAGCGGGAGACATTGAAGAGCGTAGACAGAGGACCGATGGACCTGCTTCTTGTCAGTGGGTGAACTACAGACAACAACTTTACAATCTAGAGGCTGTGTGGCTGGCGTCCGGCAGGGCTGGAGGTGTATTCGTGGTATCGCGTACGACGGGTTCTATGGAGTGTTGGAGCAAGCGCACCCCTGCGATCAGCGTTGCGGAGGAAACGAACGTGGCTCCAACAGCTTACTCACAAATTGCAGGACTGACAAATTGGGCAACGTGTACAAGTTATTCGACCCTGTCCGAGTGATACAAACGCTACATGGCTCCACAACGTCCAGTGCTAGTACAGTGCAACGCTTCCGGACACTAGATCGTGCCATTCCGCAGGTTATCAAACTGGCTGCGTTCATATCTCAACCAGTTTGGGCTACGGTCGAGCGACCCCATCGCGTCCTTCACGACCCTTACCAAACTCTGACCGGGAACCGGGTCCTTGCCCGGTCCGGTCTCCATGCCTTCCCTGTAACTGCCCTTGTCACCAGTGAGTTCCCAAAACATGCTGCCACCTAGTCCCTGTTCACGAATCCACTGACCCTTCAACGCCCCGATATGTTCATTGTCAAAGCTGATCATCTCCCTCTTCTGATAGTCATATGACCAGCTTGCGATCTTCTGGTCATCTTGGAAAGCGTAGGATCCAGGGAGAGGGAGGACACGGTAGTCATAGACCCCTTGTTCCCAACTTCCAGGACCGAGGCCAGAGAAGGGGGTACCAGGACCTGCAGTGTTCGCAAAACTCCTACCGTATAGTGGAATTCCCAGGACTAGCTTCGATTTCGGGACACCGTTAGAGCTATACCACTGCACAGCATCTGCGGTATTGATGGGGAGTCCATACATATTAGCTTGGTGATTGGCAATTGTATCCCAAGATCCGGCTGACGCACGCGTCAATTCTAGTTCACAATATCATACGGTGACTTACAAAAGTCATATGCCATCAGATTCCAAAAGTCGAGATAGGGATCCATCCCACGAATATCTAACTTTCTGTAGTTGTCCGGTCCACAGGGTGCAGCGATCTATAGGCTCTTAAGCGAGATATTCCTCCCGTAAATCTGCACTTACGGTTAGTAAGAACTTGTGATGGATGCGCTTGCCATAGGCATGTTGGTCCAAGGCAAACCGGAGCTCCCTCAACAATTCGCGATAACCAGCTGCTTGTTCATGGTTAGATGGGTACTCGTAGTCGATATCGAGGCCGTCTAAACCGTAGTCCTCCAACAGTCTAACAGCAGACTGTACAAAGTTATAGCGTGCTTGGGGACTGACGACGACAGGGTGAAAGGAAGGGGAGTAAGTCCATCCTCCGATGGACAGGAGAACCTTGAGGTGTCTGTTGTGTTGCTTAAGTTTATAGATGGCCTTGAGGTTGCCATAAAGATTGTTCCCGACGTCGTTCCAGGAGTCGCCAGGGTAGTGTATATCTTTGTCCGCCCAAACGTCCGACAAAAATACCTCACCAGTGTCAGCTCCCACATTGGCGAAAGCGTATAGGATATGTCTATGTAACGAGTAAGTGTTGTGACAACGCCTGCAGGACCGAACACACGTCAAATCGTGCACAGGGATCAAGGAGGGCAGAAACTTGCGCCCGTAGATACCCCTGCGGGCGATGAGTCTGAGACGTGGAGTCACTCGAAAGAGACCTACCAGTTGACAAAGCTGATCGCGTGAGTGAGACAAACGAGGTGGGCAAGAGGGTAACACTTACTAGCCAACACTGTATTTACCTCGCATCTCCGCTGACGGCGAGGGCATCGATACTCCGACGGACGCAGATGATGGTAGAAGCAGGGATGAATCGGGCGAGGTCGCTGGTTGATCAACGACCTGGTTGTCTGGCAAATGGGGACGGACGGGATGGATAGAATAATATTGGTAGACCGTGTACACAGCGAAGACTACGATAGAGAGGAGGGGAACAAGGAGATATTTGCGGGCAGACGAACGAGGGGAAGCTGCAACTGCAGTGCCTTGGAGGGAAGGGAGCGATTGATAGGTAGTGGTAGACATCAAGAGCAAATAAATATACAGTCCAACATTCCAACTATGTACTCGACGTCATATCATAGTAATCGGGTAACTACGCCAAGGCCCTGTGAACAGCCCTCAGTGAAATGCACCCCGCACTAGCCCCAGATCCTTTACCAACCTTGGTCTTTCCTTCTCTAAACAATAGCTTCATCCCGACCTTGACAAATTCTGGGTGCGATATGAACTTGAATTGCACCGTTGCACGATCTCCAGTGCGTAGCACTCCCTGTGGGTGATCCATAGATATAATACGGACGGTCTGTCGTATAGCCTGCAGGCCATCGGATGGGTTGTTCGAGATTGAATATAAACACACTCGACTCACTCCACAGTGAAGCATGGCCTAGAAGGTCGTAATTGATCGTTTCATCATCGGAATGAAACATCGAGAAGCGTACTTGATAGTTTCGCTGCATAGTAGTATTGTGGCTGCAAACAGTCGTCGTCTTCACATCAGTGCAAGCTGTGCTGAGGCTTACTATAGAATAAGCACTTGTCCCTCAAACTGCATGGTAGCTTCAGGGAATTGGGCCTAGTCTGTGGAGGAGAACGATATCGATGCATACCTTTCGGGTGAGGGTCGGATTTATGTACAATAACCATCCCTTTCCTAACTGCTGCACGCTTGACTCGCTTCAATGCCAACGCCACGCATTGACCAGCCTCGGCCGTAGCTACGTCCACTCTACCTCGGGTCAAGTCAGACATCAGCAAACACTCGCATAGAGAACACATGCCGTTTTCTCTGTATGCTACGAACAACAGTTTGCTGAAAGTTGCCGTTGGAGTCAGGTCCGAACAGAATCGGATCACCTGTCTTCACAACGCCACTGTTCAAAATTCCGTTAACAACCGTGCCGACATATGGCACAGACCACACTTCGGTCACAGAATACTATGATAAGTCAACCAAATATCGTGGATCAGCCACGTAAAATTACCTCTAAAGGTCGATCAATTGCAAAAATCTCGCGGTTAGTATCAGAAGGGGGTAAGAGGTTCAGAAATGTGCGGAGCTGTAACATGAATGAGTCATGAATCGTCGGAAGGCACGTTTAACTAACGTGGTCAAGACCGTCTCCGCTGACGTTTGAGATTTGAAAGATGGGACACAGTCTGCAGTTAATCTTAGCAAACGCAGGTGCGATAACACCATCACTGACTTGCGATGTGCAAAGATCCCCGCTAGTTCTACCGCCACCTCAATTGAGTTCACAAACACAGGCGCTTTTCTATAAATTTTCAAGATGCATGAAGCACAAGATAGTGTAAGGACTTGCCTGCATCCAGGACTCCTCAGGATTTTCACCATCTGCTTGGTTGTCTCAGCAAGGATGTTAGGTGGGGTCATGTCAATCTCGCACGAATTTAGTGGTACTCAAGTGTGATTCTGCAAGTTCCCTCACCTTTGTAATACAAATAATGAGTGGGACATTTAGAGCCAACGTTATCGCCAGGTGTTCCTTGGCCATCCCAATAAGACCCGCGTTTGCACCAATTATCAGCATGACACAAGACGGAGCACCGGATGTCAATCCGTAAAGGGTCGTCTTCAGATACCGCTCGTGACCAGCTAAATCTACGGGGACTGCTAGAACTAGACGAAAACAAATGAGGGTTCAAAGTACATACCACTAAATGAGACTATCTTTGCTGAACGGGAAGAGATTTCGTCCCATCCTAGCCTGTCGCGTCGAGGACCCTCAACAATATGAGAGCCCGTCGAGCCGGGAAAAATCGGGACACCAGACACCGAAAATCCAAGAATCTATGCTGGGCTTATAAGAAGGGGTGTACTCTGACTCTAGTATGACACCGACCTCCATGCCAACACTAGAAGTCCGGCCAGTTTCCATCTCATGTTTGTGTCGGAACAACGTCACTCGGGCTCTGCCCCTCCCATCATCGAGGGCACCTATCAATATGGTTCAAGGAGGGGGGGAGAAACGCTCTCAATTGAAACTACCTCGAGTTAGTACGCCAAGTGTCGTTGACTTTCCTGAGTCGACATTCCCAATCACGGCGCACCGAACTTCGGGGGTCGTAGCAACACTCGTCGGCGGTAGACGCAGCAGGAGAGCTAATCGTGGATGGGAGCCTTCGGTTCGATGTAGCACTGAAGCCTGATTGAGTAATTAAATGAATTTTAGGGCAGTGTCAAATCTAGAGAAGGGTTGCACTTTTCCTCCGATATCATCCTGGGCCTTGGAAAGCTCCATTGCAAGAAGATCCACCTCTTCTTGCGTTCGACCAGTATCAGTCCAGCCCGGGGAGTCATCGGACTGCTCTCCATTAAAGAGTGGATCGAGGGGCGGGTGGTGACCGATCCGGAAAATATATTCTCCCTGAAATTGGGTCAGAAGTGATGCCAGCGCACTTCGCACCTGCTCGCCGCTGTGTGCAGCGAGCAGTTCCTGCAGATACAGTGGTTTCAAGCGCTCATATATGCCGACGGAGCGGTGACCCACCAGAATTCGCTCCTCCTGTTCGGATGGATGCAAGGTGAACTGCCCGTAGGTAGAACCGTCTGTCCCCGATACGCTGGGAACCCGGGCCTCACGCTGTTGCCCATCGTGCGAGGGCAGCACACGGTCGCCCTGCGTGCGCTGCCTCGCGAGCTCATGAGCGCGAATTTCTTCGATTTCCGATTGAAAGTTCCTGAGGGGATTCATGAATGATAGCCGAGGATGATATTGGTGCAAGATATGGTGAAAAGGTGCATGAACCCGGGGGAGTCAAATGTGTAGGGTGGGGGAGAGTCAGAGATGCCTTAGGCTTTCATCCAAGACAGTCGACCATAACTTTGTGCTATTCCCGCTGTTGACTCCGAATGAGTCACCTGGCAAAAAAGCAACTAGCCAACCACCACCGTGATAGGCTGCAACTTTGGCCTCGTGCTCAGCTGCGATGAGATCCCGCATACCCATAGCCTTGCCAGAGGAACTCTCTGCGGATCGTTCTTTCAGTCTGCCGTCGAGGTACTTACAGCGGTCATCGATCGACAAGCTGTCAACGCGTTACAGATATGGCTGCTACGATGGATGGACATCTCGTGTCTGAACTCCCTTGTGTCGCAGATTGCCCGTGGATTGAATCCCGTCTAGACACCCAACCCCATAGCGGTCAAGCTTTCTCCGGCACGACACTTGTCCCAAAGCCTCCTCAAGGCAATAATGCTCCTTATTTCCGAAGTCGTCACCGCGAGATTAGCTCCAAAGTTGTCACCTGGCCCGACTACAACCGCAGGTCAGATACCAAAGAGTGAGAGATTCAGATGATGTATGGACTATTGCATGCACAATTGCCCAGTATAAAATTCCCATAGGTGTTTGCAGGTGCTTCCTTCCGAGTCCATCTACATGGCGTCATGCGTCACGTGCTAAGCGCGTCCCCTTTTGTTCTGCACGCGCGTTCAAGCAAGCAAAACGTGAGGTGCTATATGGCGCGTCTTCCTCCGGAACACATAGCGAGTCCACCAGATTCTGATATGGTCCATTCTGCGTCGCCATTAGACCAAGCTTGTCCGTCTCAGCATACAGACTTGCGGATACTGCGTGGTGTACAACCTGGTCTACTCGATACATCTCAACCCTCTCGTCTCCTACGCTTCCCTGATTCAAAACTATCCTTCGCTTCCTTTGACCCCAAGACCGCGTTCGTAGAGGAGTCCAGTGTACGAACATTCTGCTGTTCGGAAAACCTCGTACCCCCCAAACGTATCGTCATCGAGACCACGTCAAAAGGCGCATGTTTTTGGCGGTTCGTGCCACGGGCACGGCTCGAAGAGGGTGCACTAGACGAGGGGATCTGGCCGCGCGTTGTTGACATATGTGGGTAAGCAGAGCGAGATGACGATCCGACGAATACGGCACTCACCTATCCAGTCCTTCAGTGAAAAAGTCCAATGCTACCAGGAACAATGGGAGATATATAAACTCGACCCCAGGTACCATTGTGTCGTATTTCTCTGGCCCAAATATTCCACCGTCAATTGGATTGAACGACCCGACCAACTTCCTGAGACCGCATATCTCCATTCTGGAAAACGCTCGCGGTGGCCGTCTCCAGAGGCAAGCGAATCTTCTGCGCAGAAGAAGGCACGCTCTCGTCCGCCGAGTGAAATGGTTGGAACTGGCTTTGATTCAGATGGAGACGAGGATGAAGTCGAGGAAATGGTCGTGGATGAATCATTTTCACAAAAGCCAAGGTCATACCGAAGACCTGATCCGACTAGCCGAGAGAAAATCAAAAAGGCACGGTTGGATAGGTGGGCGAGGCTTAGGGTGGCCCAAGAAAAGCAAGTTATAGACACCAGTGTTTCTGCAGACGGCAGTTTCTCTATGCGAGTTGACAGCGGAGACACTCTTCACTCTCAGGATATCTCACGGCAGGCCAACGAAAACTCTAAGCGATCAAGTCGGTATGCGTCACTGAACTTTGTTCGCACTTTCTAACACAGTTTCTAGGCGAGCCATTCTTAGAGTCTGATAACGAGAATAAGCGAATGTTTGACGATCAGACCCCACGTGGATATAAACGAGCTCGGACTTCACCCCCAAAGGCCCACAAAGGCGCCAGCCGGTGCCGTTCTCGGCTTGAGAGGCGGTTAGACAGGTTGCGCCAGCACGCGGACCTCAGTCGACAGTACGGACAGAAAAAGTTTGCTGAATCATCGCACTTTACTTTCATACCTCCAGGTCCATCTCTATATTCAATATTTTGAATCCATGCTGATACGACTATAGAATCGGTGTTTGAAGCGGGAAAGAATGAGCCAGAGTCTACTACGGAAACGCATCACCAAGGAAACGATGGCTCAGAGGAAACATTGTTGGAGACCGGAGACGAACATGAGGCTAGAATTGCTGAGTCCATCCGCAAGCTTCGCGAACTTGAGAAGGACCGACCGATATGGGAAGCCTCACGCAAGCAGAGGGAGGCTCAGGAGTGCGCTGAAGAACAGGCACAACTAGCCAAGGCTGAGCAGCGACGAAGAGAAGAGCAACTGAAGCGAGAACGTGAAACCACCGAACGAGCGAAACAGCTTGCGCAGCAAGAGGCGGAGAGAATCGCAAGGGAAGAATTCCGTCAAAGGGAAATTCGTCAACAACGACAAAGGCAACGATGGGAGTCCGGACCATGGACGACTCACAGGGCCCTGGAACGTTATCGAATGCTCTCTGACGAGTTTGATGCGGCAAAGTTTACGTCAAGACAATACATTACGTTTCATGATATCCCGTGGCCTGTTCTACACGCACCGTCGTGCCTGACAGTAGAGGATATCGACTGGTCGGCGGTGGAAACATTCTTTGCGACCGTCAAGTGTCACCTGAGGCCGCAGGATTACAAGGAGTTTGTCGAAAGGAGCCACCGAAGGTTTCATCCGGACAGGTGGCGGGCTCGCAAGATATGGACAGCAGTGACGGACGAGGTGGAGCGCGGTTGTCTGGAGGTTGCCGCTAACACGGTAGCACAGGCCATCACGCCAATTTGGAGGGCGGTAAAAGAGAATGTGCCCTGACATCTGATGTAGGGCCGCACAGCCAATAGGGGTGAACTTGCTGACTCGGTTTTATTTGTCAACAGTTTTTCTGTAATCATTTACGTAATACATTCACCGTTTCCCCAGTACGCTGAGGAGAGGACAGAACCCTTGATGGCTGGGCCGTTGGATACGCTCTCATAACCTGGAAACCTTCCAAGCGACACTTACGTTGGGTGACGGTGTGATAGTTGCAGGGATACATGTTCAGGCTTCAAGCTTCTAGTCTCTTTGGTCAGCGCGCTGATATGAAGTTGGCTTCGCACACCAGAACATCCTGCTTGCCACCTCTAGTTCATACCACCGCTCTTCCATTTACCGACTGTGTTTCTAGATCCTAGTCTTCAGGAATCAACATAAAGCTCCTCAAAGTCTCCGGCAGTATTTGCCTGGCTGTGCCATCCCCCATCAGGGTCACCGTCTAGCGATGTGCCCGTGAATACATGGGCGCGGCTAAATCAAGCCATATCATCGGTATTCCGCCGTTCGTGGTAGGGGATTGTGTCTTATAGACCTCACTACCTGTGACAAGACATAGCTGATTATTATTCAAGGTTGTCCAGACGGACGCTCTCAACTTGCGATGCATCAAGGGAAACCAAGCGTTTTGGAGAGTGTGCCGGCTATCAGGGCTGAAGCGCTGATTGCTCTTTCGTCTACTTCCGATCGCAAGGTGTGCCTTTTCAATCTCTGAAATAGATTTTATATTTAGTCCCAGGTGTGCATGCCGATAGATGCGTGTACGCGAAACTCTGGTGTCGTAACCACCCCCGGAATCTTATAAAGATATCATGTGGGATCCCATTTCCCCAGCGACCTTTGCTCCCCATCTTAAGTAGACACACCAGCTGCTTGTAACTTTACGACTTCACGATGGCAGACGTCCCTTCCACTCTCAGACCAGCGGAGACCGCTGCCGTCCTCATCGAGATGGCGGTGGCAAAACACAACACTCGTTGGGACAAGACGTTCTTCAAAGCCGTATGCTGCACGCCATCTCCGACTTACTTCCGCTGATCTTGATATCGCAGGTGTTGGCTGGCGTTATGCTGTCATTCGGTGGTCTTTTTGACATCATTATTTCAGGTGGCTCAGCAGGTATCGCCGCCTCCAACCCTGGCCTTGTGAAAGTCTTCGGGGGACTTGTGTTCCCTGCTGGTCTCACAATGTAATCAAGCATAACTGAAGTCTTTAGTCTATACTTACCTCACACATCACAGGATCATTTTACAAGGCTTTGATTTGTTGACGAGTAATCTTATGGTAGGCGATCCAATGTGATCGAAAGCCATAGGTCCTGAGTCGTCATAGATCTTCCCTATGGCCGCCATCAAGGGCGCAATTCCGTGGTGGGGTGTTCCAGTCAACTGGATTATAGGTACGAGTGATCTCCGGTAAATGTGACGTAGTAGCCGATGGTCTTCTGTATAGTCACTTTCGGAAACCTGGCTGGAAGCCTATTCTTTGCAGCTATTCTCGCAAAGTGTCGGTCGATCATCTACTTGCACTAGACGTTCACTAAATATATAGTCACGTACAGATGATGGGCTTGTTACTGATCAACCGTACCTCGGTTATATTCAGGGTTTTGCCATGTACCGTTGTCACTCTCTCGTGGCACGACCATGTCTAACATTTTAGCAGTTCCAAAGCTGTCACCCCTGCCTGGCATCAAATCTTCCTTAGAGGCATTGGCTGTAATTGGTTGGTTTGTGTGGCAGTATGGGTAAGTACGCGCCTAGATATCCTGCTTCCCTTGATTCAATGTTTTGGAAGCAAGCTACAGCGGCCAGCGAAACATTCTCAAAGATTGCCGCCATCTGGTTCCCAATTTGGGTGAGTCAAGGTCATAAACGTCGGTGAGGGGTTGGATACTGACCTCGAGTGTTTAACTAGTTGTTTGTTGCATGTGGCTTTGACCATGGCAAGTCTTTTTGCCCAGGGTTCCCAACCCCGCTGAAATTTTATATAGTCATTGCTAATATGTTCTCATTGCCATTGGGCATCATGCTTCACGCACATGTGAGTAATGTCTATCACTTTATTGACGTTGAACTGACTCCTGTATCACTTTTAAGCTCACCGTTGCGTACTACATCAAAAAGTAAGCTGTATCTTACAGGCGATCCCAATAACGATGAAATTAATTCGGGTTCGTCGTAGATCTTTGATTGCGGCGTACATTGGAAACCTCATCGGGGGTCTCCTGGTTGGCCTTCCGGCGGTATATTTCTATCTTGATGACTGGAAAGCGGGAGGATTGCGCGGTGCTGAGGAAGCACACGGCGAGAAAAGCTCGCATACTTCCTCACAGTAAGGTGAATGCACTGAATGTACTTTTTGTACTTGTTCTTCTTCCACCCTCCTCACTGTAGTTGATCTTCCGGTTTTGGGGGGCCACTGTTTCACGCGGTTTCTCTTCTGGTGTAATTCTCAAGTGTAGATCCCATCAGTCGAGGTGACAGCAATTCTAAACCTTTCTTGGTGTGAGGTCTTCAATGGTGACCTTGTTTCTCAAACCGTCGTAGAATAAGTACACAATTATTCTCGACATAGGCCGATGATTCTTGAGCTGGGTAGACATGGCCAATTTTTAAGAGTAGTCCAACTAATTTCTTCAGTTGTCCCGCTGAACAATAGACTAGATTGTCATTTATTGGTGGGAGTCAACAGAGTAGAATCCGGTCGTGTAAGGAGAGCACCGCCACTCAGGTCAGCCCAAGGAGGGTGCATTTATAAGGAACCGAAGCAGATACGCTAGGGGCATTATTGTTCTCACTCAAGTACCGCATCGGACCAGTGACGAGATTTCCGCCAGCCGAGTCATCGAACTAGATAATATTGGAGGGAGAGTAACCTATCACGTTCACCGGATAGTTGTATCCAACAAGTCGGTCAGGGAGAGTGGCTGGAAGAGGATTTGAACCAGGAAGTGGAACAGTAGCGGATAGACAGTGTTCGTGGCGTCATCCAGGGTATCATGTCGAGGGGATCGGCGGACAATTGTGTATACTCGCCTCCACGAGGAAAATAGAACACACCCCGTCCAGAAAGGACAGATGTTGCAGCATTGGAGGGTCACCAAGACGCATGTGACACCTTTTTCAAGCAGGACAACAGCGATCAGAAGGGAAGGGGCGTACGACATGTAAAGGTAATGTCCATGGGCATTCACTGCAAGCCCATACCCAGAATAGAGATTCTGGTGAGTAGTGACAGTGGCGAGATCATTTCGACTAGCAAAGGTAAAGTGATAGACACTGGTCTCGACGCATCCAGTTTGTTATCAAGAACGTGCTCACAGGTGGATCAGCAGATAGGATAACTCATGGACGTTCAACATCGGCTATTAGGTCCAGAAGTTGTCAATGTACTGGCCGGTACTGTGGTGCATCAGAAGGCATGGGATTGATGTCACGGACTACGCAATTGTGTCGGGGGATTGCGCAGCTTCACCAGTGAGGGAGGGAGGCCAGTTTGGCAGAGGTTCCCTGGTTGTTATGCAGTTTATCAGTAGTATTGACAGTGATCCATCCGACACGCACCTCCTGATGTCCCAAACATTTTCACTGCACTTCCCAAGCCGTCTGTTGGCCCACCATTCGGCACGCCGACGGATCCAGGCATCTCTCTTGGCTTCTGGCTCCATCGACTTGAGACTCATGCAGAACTTGAAGTCCTCCATCTTATTACGACACTCTGACATCCGTCCATATCGATAGAGGGACTTCACTTGAGATCCGACGACTGCACGAGAAAAGTAAGACAGAAGGAAGACGAGACAATTGGGCACGCGCCATGGCAAAGGAGAAATCCATCCAGTAAGGACATGCACCCCGGAATATCGTCTGCGGTTGGATGGACCTTGCGCAGATATTCTTCCTCCTGCTTCACTGCCGTCTGCCAGCCAACGCCTGACATGGCTGAGTTACGGTTGGAGGTTATTTTTTTGAAATAAATAGCAATTAGGGCCGTTTCATTTTGAATAAATAATAAAATAAATACACGTATTTCAATCTCAGAGTGACGCGTCGTGACGCGTTATTTGTGTCATTCTCTAGCCATCATCATGGTAAGATCTCTGTCTCTCACCCAAATGGTCCTCAGCTTCATCGCAGTCTCAGACATCTAGACCTAATAAGCGTGCCAGGTCCCCCGGAATACCCAGCAGTCCTCCTGTTCCACATCCCATGGCTCAGAGGCGCGAGTCCTCGTCCTCATTACCCCCGTCTTCCCCTCCAGCTACATTCTCGGACACTGACGACAGCCTGGACGAACGTGATGCAGTGAGAGATCTTGAGGATGATGAGGAAGAAGGAGAGGGTGAAGATCTTTTCGCAGACAACTTGGAGGAGTAAGTCCGCGTGCGTGCCATGGCTCTCCCACTCACTTTTCACCGATCCCCGAAAGAGACTACGCTCCTAATGAACCCCTTGACCGTTACTCTGACCGTGATATTGATGATGAAGGAGTGTTTGAAGAATTGTCCGGAGTTGCCCGCAGGGCCGCGGAAGCGAAGATGGATCGAAGAGATCGATTAGAGCGCAGCGGTGGAGTGGGGGGTCGCGCTGCAATTCGAACTCGTGCTCCTCGATTTCTAGAGAGCGACGACATGGATGACGAGGATGCTTTGGATGGAGATCTTGGCGTGGCGCGCATGAAGCGACGTACTCGTCGTCAATACGACGAACGCCGGGATTTGGATGATATGGATGGCATAGATGATGTTAGCGTACTTCATACATCACGATTGCTTATGCTGATGGGATGCCCCACAGGAAATTCCCTTGGAACAACTGAGCGATATCAAGGCAAAGTCAATTGTCGAGTGGATTGCTAACGATCGTGTTCGCCGCTCAATTGTCAAGCATTTTCGACAATTTCTGATGACTTACGTCGACGAGAATGGTAATTCAGTATACGGTCAACGTATTCGCAGCCTTGGAGAGGGTAGGTGAACATACAACGGGCTTGCGTGTCTTGACATTCCCTCCTAGCAAATGCTGAATCGCTCGAGGTGTCCTATCTTCACCTTGCAGTCTCAAAGCCCATACTTGCTTACTTCCTCACTAATTCTCCGGCGGTGATGCTAACAATTTTTGATGAGGTGGCATTGAACGCAATTCTTGTTTACTATCCATCCTATGAGCGCATTCATTCCGAGGTCCATGTTCGCATCGCCGATCTTCCCCTTAGCTCGTCCCTTCGCGATCTCCGCCGCTCAAATTTAAACAATCTAGTCCGAGTATCTGGCGTTGTAACTCGTCGAACCGGCATCTTTCCTCAACTGAAGTACGTAAAGTTCGACTGTCGCAAATGCGGTGCTGTCTTGGGCCCGTTTTACCAAGATGCGACCAAGGAAGTCAAGATCAGTTATTGCCCTAACTGTGAGGGTAAAGGACCTTTCCCGGTCAACTCTGAGCAGGTGAGTCAAGTGGTGATTATTGTTTCTTGTACTGACCAACGTTTCCAGACGGTGTATCGCAACTATCAGAAAATGACCTTGCAGGAATCCCCAGGATCTGTTCCACCAGGACGTCTCCCAAGGCATCGTGAAGTTGTCCTCCTCTGGGATTTGATTGACCAAGCGAAGCCGGGAGAAGAAGTTGTGCGTGCATATTCGTCCTCGGTCATGAACAGCTCTGACATTCGGAGATAGGAAGTGACTGGAATATATCGGAACAACTTCGATGCATCCCTCAACACCAAGAACGGCTTTCCTGTCTTCTCCACCATCATCGAAGCAAACCATATCAATAAAAAGGAGGACCTCTTCGCCGCGTTCAGACTTACCGAAGAGGATGAAAGGGAAATCCGAGCCCTCGCTCGGGATGAGCGCATACGCAAACGGATCATTAAGTCTATTGCGCCGTCAATATACGGCCATGAAGACATCAAGACTGCGATTGCCCTCTCTCTCTTCGGCGGTATCCCGAAGGACGTCAAACGAAAGCATCCTATCCGGGGTGACATTAACGTTCTCCTTCTCGGTGACCCTGGAACTGCCAAGTCTCAGTTTTTGAAGTACGTGGAGAAAACCGCACATCGTTCTGTCTTTGCTACCGGGCAAGGAGCATCTGCTGTAGGTTTGACGGCCAGCGTTCGCAAAGACCCCGTCACTCGCGAGTGGACACTGGAAGGGGGAGCCCTCGTCCTGGCTGACAGAGGAACATGCCTCATAGACGAGTTCGATAAGATGAATGATGCAGATCGAACCTCTATCCATGAAGCCATGGAACAACAGTCCATTTCCATATCCAAAGCCGGTATTGTGACAACACTCCGTGCACGGTGTGCAGTCATTGCAGCAGCAAATCCTATCCGTGGACGATACAACCCTACGATACCATTCCAGCAAAATGTCGAACTAACGGAACCCATTCTCTCACGGTTTGATGTGCTCTGCGTTGTAAAAGATACTGTAGACCCAGTGCAAGACGAGCTCCTTGCCCAATTTGTAGTGGGGAGCCATCTGCGTAGCCACCCCAAGTTTACGCCAGAGAAGGAGATGGAGGTTGGCACTACCCTTGATGCTGATGTACGTCGCGCCATCCTGAGGGGAAATCGCACCTAACTGTCCATCAGCTCATACCGCAGGACGTTCTCCGGAAGTATATCATGTACGCTCGAGAAAGAGTGCGACCCCAATTGTACGACATGGATCAGGAAAAGCTTTCGCGTCTCTTTGTTGATCTCCGACGAGAGTCCCTAGCCACAGGTTCATACCCTATTACCATACGTCACTTGGAAAGTATGATTCGGATGGCAGAGGCCAGCGCCAAGATGTGTCTCAGAGAATATGTTCGTGCCGATGACATTGACCTGGCTATTTCTGTCGCTGTTGGCAGCTTCGTCAATGCGCAGAAGCTCACTATTAAGAAGACGCTCGAGAGGGTGAGTGTGGCGTGATGTGCTGCATACAATCAACTGAATATGAATGTGCTTAGAGTTTCCGAAAGTATCTCACCCAAGCTCGGGATTACGAGGAACTGCTCGCTTTCGTTCTTGGCCAGCTCGTGAAGGAGAAAGCGCGATTCTATCAACTTCAGAGGCATGAGCTGCCGAACGTGATAACTATCAAAGTCGCTGAGGTCGATGAAAGGGTGAGACAACCTTAACACACGTCACAATGACTTACATTATTTGTTGCAGGCCAAGGAGCACGACATCTACGACACGTCGCCATTCTTGCATTCAAAATTATTTGCAGCCAATGGGTACAAGCTGAGCGACCAGGTCATCGAGAAACGATTCCAAAATTGACCTCTTACCCATTAAAAGCTCGTGTGACAATATCAACGCTTACTCCATTTCCGATGATATATTTCAGCACTGAGTAGTGATTACGAACGCAATAAATCAGTCCTTGGTCCGCTATATGTGCATCTATAATGTGCATAATCCTAGGACGACGCGGCGGTTGGTGGTGTCTTTGTCTTCTCTGTGAGGAGGCCATCTGTGAGATGAAGGTCATCTTCGGTGGTCAAAGATCCAACAGGAGGCTCGTCGTCGTCATCGTCCATAATTTCTGTGGCGAAAATGACACGATGGAATGTTCCCAAGCGTAAATCCACGTACCATCACCATAAACATCGGGATGTTCACGGAAGCAATCCTGCATGGCCTTGAATTTCTCTACACAGTCGATGCCCTTCGGGTCCGCCTCAGAGTACACGAAACATGAAAACGCCTCTCGGAACTGCTGACCACAAGGTCCATAAGCCATCCCGCCGAGACATGGGCAGTCCCAGTTTATTTCCCCCGTCTCTGGATTGAAAGCACCACCAGAAGACTCTTCTTGAACCACTTTGCCGTCTATTGACGAGGAAGAGTCTTCGTCCACGGGAGATACTATGACCGATTCGTGCGCATCGCTCCGAGGTGCCGAAGAGGTTGGCGGGCTGGAAGGCCTCGGAACAGAGGCATGTTCTGACGACGCAGGCTGCTTTTTGAGTGCTAGGTGCACACAAACCCTCAAATTTTACATCCGAAATTACGAGAAGCGAACGCACCAGAAATCGCTTCCGAGTCTAATGATATATGCCGACTGCTGGGACTCCATGACCAAGCAAAGTATCCTGCGACGGTGACCGATGCACCGAGCGCGTAAGCCGGATGGGCATATCGCGCAAATGGACGAGGACCAGAACTTGCTTGTGAATGCAAACGTCTGCAAAGTGGAAGACTCGCAAACCTGCGGAACATGATAGTCTGAAGACAAGTCAAGCAAACATTCTCAAAATTCATTTGCATGATTACCTCAGCTGTGATGATGACAAACCTGTAATTCGTCTCTTTCATCGACGGGGACGGCCAAACTGGTCACTTCCTTGCGCCTCTCGCTGGGTACTACATCTAACTATGTCCACAGCGAGGCCTGTCAAATCCTGGATTCTGTATTGGGTCATCGACCCAGTTCGCCTGAAGCGATATGAAGTGAGTAAGGAGTGACGCTACGCTGATTGTCTCCGCTGGGCATCTCCCAGACGTTGCCCTGATGCACCTTATTTCATCGTCGACTGACGTCTGTCATACAGGGTCGTCCCAGTGCAGGGAGGTCTCATATACTTTGTACAATGTGAGCCGGCCCAGACCAGTCACTAGCAGCGCGAATCACCGAGCACTCGGGCGAAGATGGCGAGTGACTAGCATTGCACCTAGTTCTCTTTTGCACGCGGTTCGAGTAGGATTTGGACGTATGCACACACTCCATGACTTCATGGGTTTCGAAAAACTCGCCCGAGGAAAGGTGCATAGCCTGCCAGCTAGTCGTCGCGAACGTCGCAGGGTCAGAGAACTCATCGCCAATGACACGGGTCAGTATGCCTGAGCAACGGTTGCATTGCTGGCAACACGTGAAGTGTCAGTCCAAGACAACAACAGGTGTTGTGGACGACACATCAGAGCAAGCACTGAATCGACTGCGACCAAAAGTTACATGTCGGCAGCAAGATTTTCTACAGTCAATGAGGGAACGTATAATCTGCATTTATGCAACTTTGTGAGCATCATGACACGCATTGTGTTTTACAGACATCATAGTACGGTGGACCAATTGTCGATGGGTGCCGCGATTGATTCTTATCGACAGTTTCTCGGCGCCGCCAGAGAAACTGGTTGACTTGCGACCGACTGGACGAAAACATGTATATGAAGACGACCACATCGAGTGGGTCTCGACACCTCTCATTTTCCCTGAAGCCTTTTGAACAATAGTTTAGCTGCCTCGTGTTTGAGAACGCACCTGTTGTGGTCCCTTTCCCTCCTTTGCCAAGAGCTCGTTCAGACACCTTGCAATTGCACCCATACCCTCCTCGGTCATGCTTCTCTCTGGGTCGATGATTCTGCTCAGGATACGACCGAACCGATCTGGGTGCCAGCGGAGCAACGCCGTACGAATCCGTTCTCGTCGCGAATGATTGGATGAATGCACAGGATGCAGCAAGAAGCTGGCGATGCTTTCGGGAACGAGATCTTCCACCCGTGTAGGCGTGGCCAGAAGTGGCCAGGGGATATCGCGAAAACTGAGCGGCTCGGACGAGGCGGAAATGGCAGCCCACCGTGACTCATATGAGTTCCAGGCTTCTAGTATCGCTCGCTCCGCTCGGGCTTGTTCCCTCCGCACTTTCTCCTTTGCTCTCTCCACGTTCTTTCTCCGCTCCTCCGCAATTGCCTCTCTCTCGCTATCCCGTCTCTGCCGTACCCGGGTCTGGATCCTCTTGATGTCTTCTTGGACGATCCTTCGTCGTGCTTCTTCGCGCCCCCGCTCCTGCACTCTCCTTCGCATCTCGGCTTCGTGGTTCATCCACTTGTGCGCTTCTGATTCGTATTCATAAACTAACTCGTCCCACATCCGCTGCCGTAGCTTCTCTTTCTCCATCGGCTGTGGTCTCCGCTCATAGTTGGAGCGGTCCGTCAGATGGACCTGTTCATTGACCCACTCTTCGATACTTTGCTGATGCACAGATTTGAGTCCGTCTTCTCGGACCCACGATGGGCTCTGTGTCTCATGCTTCCAGCGTGGAGGGGTCGGTGCCATGGGTTCGCAGCGGCGCGTCATGTCAGGCCGTGGAGGGAAGCGCAAACGAGAGATGGAAAACGACAAAGTGTTTGAATCACTCGTCTTTGGACTGGCGCAGGGTATGTAAAAGTAATCAAAGGGGGGTGTGGTCATCGCGCGCGAACGATACTGGGGGCCTGCTTCCATGGTGAAGGCAGCTGGCTTTGAGGGGACGACGCTGGTCGATGCGTTTCAGCCGAGGGGAAATAGGGTCTCAGGTCTCAGGGACGTCTGGCAGGGTGCGTTATATCTTGGGCTGGCAGGCCAAACACCCTGCCATGGCATGACCAACACGCGCCGGGAAAAATATGGTCAGTGATCGCATGTTTTCCTACGTACACTGCCTCGTTTACACCTTTCCGGATGAACACACGGCACCGACACGTTGGCCCACTTCGGTCCTGCAAGATTTAATTTGCGCGTCGCAGACAAGCTTGATGCAGATTGCTCGATTGTATGGAATGGTATGCATAGCACCACATCGCCGTGATCGTATCCTCCGTAGGGTAATTGCCCAAAGAAATGCTACTACAGAGGTTTACATACATACTATTCGTTGGCCCCGTAGCTTGGTGCAGCTAAAGGGACGGCGTCACACTTACATGGAACAAAAGCCGGAGTCGCTGATATACTCTCCAGAATCCTCCTTGTGGGAGACTGCCTCAAGTCTGACTAGATCTGTGGAAATGAGATATGAGTATTGTTGGAACGATCGGATATGGCTGATGCCTACTGAAATAAGAGTGGCCTTGGGCCTCCCGCGCTGTTAGCCGCTTCTGGTGATCATACCGGAGAAATTTATCCAGGAGGTCCAATGCCTCGGCGGTGACTAGGTTATGGTTGTCGGAATTAATGTAACGCGACCAGGGTTGTCTAGGGTATCTGAGGGGCGTGTCAACAAGGAAGGGGGAAGGACGAGGGAGTACATGCGTGCTGACACTTGCAGGAGGTTGTCGAGATCAGTTTCAAATGGTATGCCGTATGTCCTCAGCCATGCATCAAAGGAATCGGTACCAAGGACTCTCAGAATTTTGAGTAGTTGATCGTCGTTATCTACACCGCAGAAGAAATGCTCCTTTTGGAAAATCTGTTTGGAGGGACCGAGCGGCTGAGCTCGCATTGGAACATGGGTTGGGTGTAAGACCAGCGCGTACCATTGACGCAAGCATGCATCCCACACTCCAGATGTCAAGACTGTAGTCGTACTGTTTGTACCCGACGAGTAGCTCAGGCGCCTTATAATAGCGAGACCCGACACGAATGTGATAG
This sequence comes from Pulveroboletus aff. viridisquamosus, assembly GCA_038088935.1. Classification (NCBI taxonomy): domain Eukaryota; kingdom Fungi; phylum Basidiomycota; class Agaricomycetes; order Boletales; family Boletaceae; genus Pulveroboletus; species Pulveroboletus aff. viridisquamosus. The sequence continues at coordinate 26,427 of JBBPJW010000175.1, forward strand.
GGCGTGCCGGGATGATAAAACTCGGCTAGTCCCCAGTCAATCAGTCTCAGCTACACGGGTCCGAGTCGTTCAACTGAAGGCCAACGACACCACGTCAGACGGGGAACTCGCCTTTCGTCGTCGGTGATCGATCATGACGTTGCCTGGCTTTATGTCTCTGTGCATGATCCCTCTCGAGTGCACGAAATCCAGTGCCTATGTGAGCGATCATGTGAACTCGTGGGCGGCCTCCCCGGTGACATGATCTCGGCGTACCTTGAGTAGTTGAAATGTAAAATACTTGATATCAAACTCGTTCAACATGGTGTACAATAGTTTCCACTCCACGTTCTCCACGAACTCCATGATAAGGCTGAAATACCGCGCAGAGGGGTCCTGGACGACGTCCCGCAGGACAACGATGTTCGGGCCCCCCGTCAGGTTTCGGAGAATCTTGACTTCACGCTTGATCTTCTTCTGGGCGACAGGCTTGAGGACTTTGATGACGCAAGTCTCCGAGTTGACCATGTCGATGCCCTTGAAGACCTGCGTGCGACGTGGCAGAACGGTGTGTACGCTCGGCGCGCTAGGAACCATCTTACCTCTGAGTACCTTCCTCCTCCTATGCGCTCGATAATTTCGTAACGTTCTGGCGGGCTCCACTCAATCTCGGAATTTTCTGTCAGTACCCATTAGATCTGTAAACGTCACCGTCGAGTGATGTCCGATGCTGACCGTAGTCGTACCAGGAGTGTCCCAGGGAAGCGTTCACGTCGGCATACGGTCTTGCCATGGGCAAGGCGAGTCAGAGTCAAGGACCAAGGCGAGTCAAGAAACAAGGGGTGGTGGGCGTGCCCAGATAGGGCATTCAGGCCAAGGGCAAGGCAGGAACGGTGGACAGCCTCGGCCGGACGAGTCGTGCTCGTGGTTGCCTTTTACCACGTCCTGATCCGGCGACCCGTCCATCTCGCTGGTAGGTCGACTCAACACCCTGCAACGACCCAAAGTAAACCATTATGACATTGAAAACCAGATGCGTTGATGAAACGGTAGGACGACAGAGCAGTGTCCGTGGACAGCTTACAGCAAAACGGTGAGTGAATACACATACTAATGAGCTGAAGTAAGTAATAAGGGATCGCGGCGATAGATATAGATCGGACTGAAATCGATAACAGAAATGTGAAACCTGCGAGGAACTAGTTAGCACCCTACCTGAAGGGTATCACCAAGTGACTGACCAATGAGAGTATCAATGGGATTGGATTGGCTGACTAGATATTGCAGGCAGCAACAACTCAACCACCTGTGTGATCGAGCTATTCTGCTGGCAAAACATTTCCAAATCCTTTCCAGACCATAGCCGCTCCTCTGCTCGCGACCGTGGGTCGTCCTTATTCCCATCCTCATTACTATTTCTAGAGTGGGAAGCTGTGACACGATTGCTGTCCGCCTCGAGTTTCCCAGGCCCGTGATGATGATATATCTTACTCCTCGACTTCGACCGAATGAGATCACAAGGACCGGTGACGTCGCGGGAAGATAGCGAAGATGGGGAATTATGGCGAGACTGGCTCGAAGAATTGACTCGCTTGGATATGCTGCCCAACTTCTCCATTGACTGTTGAGCGGGGAAGATCTCCGGTCCGATGAGGGTCTCCTGCAATACTTTAAACACGACATCGCTAACAGCTCGTGCGAACTTTGCTTGGAATGGTGAAGGACTCGGTCCCGCGGAAGAGCAGCTCATTGACACGTCCGTCAACCTCTTCAACGAGGTCGCCCACTCGTGGCGGACAAGTGGATCAGCAAAGCTGAACATGTATCTTCGCAGGGTATTGTTATGGTTCAGAAACGCGATTTGGAAAGTATTCCGCATGAAGGCACGTTCCACAGAGATGGGCCAACTCGGTGAGAGACCAGTGTAGAGCAGTGCGTTCGACCCGGAACGCAACATCAACATCGTCGTCAGACCGAATAATGTCCCTGTCACCCTGAAAGACGCCTCGGACGACTTAGCGAACGAAAGAATAGGTGGATCAAAAGTGAGATTGTGTCCGAACAACTCGACCGTGAAATTGGGGTCTGGTTGTGGAATGCGGATCACCACTGGTTCAGATTGGACTCTGTAGGTCAGACGTGAGGGCTGTGCACGCTTGAAGGTAACAGTGATTTCTGCGGGTCCATTGGAAGAGGGGTGACGTGCTTGTAACAGTGGCTCACGGTAGATGGATTCGTAGACGTCACTGAGCGTATCATCGGACAGCAGACCACGAGGATCGTGACGTCGGAACACGTCTAGGAAGTCCCTCGCAGAGACGTTTCTCCCGACGTGTCTAGTTAGGCCGGGTTCTTGAGATATTTCACCGTGCAACACCTCATTGAGTTGTATGATTGCCTTAGAGAACTTGTAAGCCAAGTCCTTGTCATAAGCAACCCGCTTTCCGTTGGCATCGTACCATCGACTGGCGAAAGAGTCAAGCAGGATATCCAGGGGGTGAATTCCCTGAGTGGTACGGGTTGGGACGTTGATGGTCTGCAGGAAGATGCGTAACGCTTTGTCCACTCTGACACCCGTGAACCCAAAGACATCGAGGTAGGGTTTGAGAACGACACGCGAAGACCTCCTGGACAGATAATCACCGAGCTGTGCACGATCGATCTCTGGCGTGCGAAACAAGAGGTGTGCTAATGCCACGGGATCATCAGGCTGTGCTAAGCTGTTAAACAGAGACACGATGGCTTGATCGGCGTTATTGGCAAATTGCTCAACAAATGATTGAATGAGAGCATTGCGCGGCACACTGCGGGACTGAGGCTCCTCACGTCCGCTGCTAAACCGCAAATTGCGGAGGAGCACAACATTCTTCACGACAAATTTTCTGTCCGAAGGATTCGGCTTCGTCAGCTCGAGGAAGGCGTCTGGATCATGAATGATAGGCTTGGAAATGATAAAGATGTCGCTAAATAGGAAAAGGAAACGGTCCTTGACTGTATCGGAGTTGACTACCTGCAGGACAGGCGCCGCCAGTAACAACTTCCGAGGTGGGTCATCGATCACCGATGGCCAGATGGGACTCTTCGATCCACGCCCTAGTATCTCATCAAGTCGCTCCATGATAACAGCACTTTTGGAGGGGAATTCTGAGTATTGCGAAGACGTATTTGAAGATGACTCTGATGTAGTTTGGGGTGGATAATCAGACAATGATGACCAAGGCTCAGGTGTGGATGGCGGCGCAGGCTCTGGTGGTGATGGGGTAGGAGGAGATGTGAAAGTTGTCAGAGCAGTGGGCGCGGAGAGTTCAACAGGAGAAGCAGAGACACCACTGCCTGACTTGGCGATCTTACTTGCTCGAGGCGTCTTCTGTGCGTCTTCATGTGGAGAGTTTCCATTTGGGCTGACGGGAGAAAACTCTCCATTATGCGATTTCCAAAGCAGATGGGTCCCACTGGTGCTGCTCGTTGGCGTCCTCGCCTTCTCGGGAGAACCAATGTCTTCCCAATCTGAAGTCAGGTCATTCTCCTTCTTCAGCCTCAATATTTCGGAAAGAGAAGGCTTTTTAGAAGGCACAGTAGGGCGAATGGTTTGAGAAGCCGGGCTGATCGAGCTACTGGCCAAAGTCGGTGTTGATGACCCAAACCGAGTGCTAAGCCACTTGCGGACACCTTCACGGTTGGTGGGAAGTGTTTTCAACAGGACTGAACCAGATGGCTGATTGTTCAATATCTGCCCACCACTGAGGTAGTCATGCGAAGATGATGAGGGTGCAGTTGATAGTGGGGGCGAATTCAGGTTCTTGAACTTGGGAAGGAGATGAGTGTCCGATGCTTGGTGTGCAAGAACTCGATCCCGTTTGATGTCGGGAGAATTAGAAGGCGTGTTACTCGACGAGCTTGAGGGCAGTGGTATCTCATTTTCATTCCCATGAAGAGACAGGACAACGTCCGGAGTAGACGATGATATTGAAAGTCCCCGACGATTCCGGCTGTTGATGCGTTGCTCTTCGAGCTTCTTAATCCCTGGAAATGGGAACAGCTTAGCATCCTGGTTATATTTGGTAAGATCGAGGTTGGAGGCCAATGGGATCGGGGAAACGCCACTCCTTGGTGGCGTTGGCAATGCCAATGACTGCATGGACGTCGAAGCAGATGAAGATTGCATCACCGACTGCTGACCACCAAGAGGATATGTCGACCCAAACTCATTCTTGTCCCCCTTTGGGCTTGCCAGGCTCCCTCCACTCTCCCGACTAATGCTCGAGTCTGTGTTCTGTCTTCGTTCCCGAGTAGCTATGCTGTTGGTCCGAGATCGACGGCCATTGGTCGAGCTGCTCCTCGTAAGCGCCCCGACAATTTTACCCCATGCTCCAAGAGAACCCTCCCGTTTGAGCGGCGTCTCTGGCACCGCTAGCGGATTATCCAAGTCGAATTCGGTGGCTAGAGGAGATCGATCGCTTTGTATACGCAATGCGACCGAGAGGCGCTGAGGATAAGCCTGCTGTGAGGAATCTGACTCATCGCCGACGGGTAGAACTGAAGTAGAATTTGACACCATCGTTTGCGACGAAGATTCCTTGGGACTGGGGGCAGAGGGTTGTCCAAGGGATGGCTCGATGTCGACCACGAGCTCCTTGGAATCCGAAGACGCGCGAGGTGACGATTCTTCAGTCTGGAGAACGGATTCCTCATGAGGCGATTCTGGAGGGATCTGATCGTCGTCTTCCTCCACTACGCCACGTAACTGTTCCTCGTCCTCGTCATCTTCGTTATGGACAGCAATGTTGGATTCTGGAACTAAGAAATATGAGATGGCCACCATATGGTAGATAGCGGTAAAAAAACTGACCCGGATCCGCGATCCAACTTATCTGTCTGTCATATGCGTCATGGTAGGGTGACCGCCGAAGATGCTCAGCAGGATATACAACCTCCTCAGGCTCCTCGGACTCCATGTCATCTCCCTCATCACGAGAAGACAATGATACTTCCTTATGTGGCGTTGCAAATGGATTAGACGAGAAGAGATCTTGTCTTGATGGAGATGACTGGGTGACTGAGGGATGCGAAGGCATGCCAACAGCACCCGTTCCCGAATTGGTTGATTTGATCGACGGGGCATCCAACAGCTGAGGAGACCGTTGGGGGAGCCCAGAAGAGGAGTGACTAGGAGTAGTAGGGAGTCCGGGATAAGTGGACTGTGGAGGGACAGCCACATCGTCGTCCTGTTCAACAACTATACTTCTCCGCTTCCACCGATTAGGTGCAACACGGACAGGGGTTGATTGACGGCTGTCCGCGATACTCTCATCAAGATTTATACTAGGAGCAGATATAGGCTGAGTAGGAATAGGTGTTGCGGAAGCTGTACGGACAGGTTCCATGAATGGTTGGGTGTAGGGAAGGGGTGTCAATGGATGGGTCGGGGTACTTGTGGTAGACAACACCTCGGACTCGTCAGTAGTTGTGGTCTTGTTGGATTTGCTGGCTGAGTTTCGCGCCGATCTACGTCGTCTCCGTTTCGCAGGCGTAGAAATTACAGGACGATCCTCACCCCCGCTAGTGCCCCCTTCGTCGGCCTCTTTGATTCTCTCACCGAGGGCAGTAAAGAGTTTCATGCGGGCAGCTGAGCGTTCACCGCCCGAGACGGTGTTATTACGACCAAGCTTTACCAAGTCAGGCTGTGGTGATATCGATGGCGAAGAAAACGTGGAGTCTTGGGACTCTGGATTGCCACCAGTGAGCTTGTGAAGAGCCTGCATACGAGCAGCCACACTATTGGAGCGCAGAAGGCCCTTCTGTATAGCGTCTAGGGTGGGCATCAATGGCGTGGGCGATGAAGTGCCGTGATAGAGGAGGGGCGTTCCGGAAGATAAGAGATTGGGAGACATGAGAACTCGAGATGCGGGGGAAGTGGAAAAATAGGATGGTATCGGTGCGACGAGGGATGGGGGCTGGAGCACAACAAGTGGAGGGGAGGGGGGAGAATCGTCTGGGGAAGAATCGTTGCTCGGGGTGACTGAAGTTAATACGGGAGACTGAGGAAACTTTTTGCCCTTGAAGTCTCTTGAGCCCCTGGAGCGCGAACGGGACCTATTACGGCGCTTCCGACCAGACGTGGATGGTTCAGGTGTGACGGGCATCTGTTCTGGGGGAGAGTCAGGTCCAGGACCGGGACTGGATGGGTGGTCATGGGTGGGTTCGGTAACATCCTGTTCATCCTCTGCCTGGAACTTCTCTCCATCGCTCACGGCTTCGAAGTGCATTGGGGGGCGTCTACCGTCTTTCATGCGAGGGAGAGACGCGGCGCGACGCAACTTTGCGACGGCATTGGCGCGCTGCTCCGCGACGGATGCGGAGTCGTCCATGGCCGCCCGAACACTGTGGATGGGATCAGCGACAGACTGTTGGATTCAACAAAAGAGAGCATACGTGGGGATGTGAGGACGACGTACGACCGTGCGCCGAGTGGCGGAGGATGTATGCGCTGTCTTTGTTGTGTTGGCGAAGCGAAGGAACGAAGAAAAAGAAAAGCAGCGGTCCCAGCAAAGAGAAACGAATGCGGACACACGTGGCAAGTACGTATACGGAACAGCACGTCTGGGTCGTCGTCGTCGTCGTCGTCGTCGTCGGTGGACAGTCCGACGAGGGAGACGAGGATAAGTAGAGAGTATATAACGAGTTGATCTGGATCCGCATGTCACCCTCTGCCTTGCGGATTTGCGCTTTTTCGACGGGGAACCCGTCCAAGCGCGTCAGTCATCGATAAGGAACGCGGCAGACGGGCGTGCTTTTCATTTCTCCAGATCAGCGCAAGTCTCCCCTGCCTTGCCTCCCGGGGCGTGTCCTGTGCTCGGGAACACGTCTGCTAATTCCATCCGCCCTCGGAATCGTAGCAGGGCCCCCCCTTCCATATCCGACTCCTTCCAAAGAATGGAACCTCTCCAGGGCTCACTCTACTTCCTCCACGTCCACCCGTCCCACGCCCACCCGTCCCCTGGCATTTCCACCGCCATTCCGCCGCCTTCGTCTCAGTCTATACGCTTCCTTGATCTCGCTCCAGTTCACCCGCCTCAAGTCATACCCTTCCCCGATTCGAGCATACCTCGACCCCCCGACTCGCGACACAGCCCGCAGCCTCGCCGGGTCGACGGTCCCGTCTTCCCCTAACACGGAGCTGCGCACGTGAACCCGCTTGATGAGCCCTAGCACCATCATTTGGGTCACAGTTCCCGTTTCTGGCTGGGGAATGTCGAGAGCGTGATACAACTGTATCACAAACCGAATCATCAGCTCACCATACCATCTCAAGCACCTCTCATACCTTGCACTCAAAACCCACCGCACTTTCCCTCACCCACGCGGGCCTCACATCGGACTGACGTTCGAGATGAGTAAATACTTGCCGTTAAACCTACGCCGATGGAGGGTCGCCTGACGTGTTCCATCGGCGTCCAACCAAAGGAACAAACTCACACTACGTGCCATCGTCAGTCCGCTCAACGCCCACAAATCCACATGTTCCGGTGCATCGACAGATGTCACGTTCGCTGCCTCCACGAACGGCTCGCTAACAAGGCTGACCGTGAATTCCTTGGTTGTCATTATATTCATTCGGGTCTCTTCCGGCTTCTGCGACGTCACTGCAAATGCAACGCTGAGGAGGGGAGGATTGTGCGAAACCTTGTTGAATCACAAAATTGATGACTATGTCACATCAGTGCAGAGAATAGGAGTTTAGCTCACCAACGAAAGGTAGCTGTACGCAGCCAGACCAGGGTTCAATAATGACCCATGGTGTAATCACGCGTGCTCACCTGAATAGCGTCAAATTAGGACGGCCCTTGATAGAGACTGTAGAGAGCAGGGCCATCGGCCGAGGAACGACGGCACTGGTCAACAATGAGTATACACGCCTGTACAAAAGCTAAAGTCAATTCCACATGCACGGAAACAAAGTGGATTTGATGGATCAACGCCGACGGCATTCATGGCCCTCCAGGTCCGGAGAATGTTCTGCACATGCTCCGCGACTGCATGGACCACACATACCTGGAAGGCATGAGGACCGGATTCCATGTCTTCACGTCATGCACGTCCTGTGTCCAAGCTCTGCCGAGCTCCGTGTTGCGCGAAGCCCCTTGACAAGGCTCCCACTTTGGATTGGGGGACCTGGTCAGTCGAAACGAGGGGGCGAGATCGAAGTGCGGCAAATCCTTGGTTTCGTGCGCCAGCTTGGGCCCTGCTGCGAATCGCCTGATCCTGGGTGTCACTGGCCATGAATCTCTGAAGATGCGACTGGGGAAATACGACCTCCAAGATCCCGGAAGGACGCGGTGCTGCCAGAGATTCATGACCCCCGTGGGTTGTTGATAGATGCGGTGGTTTTGCACCTCGTTGAGCCACGGCAAGTTCCGTCCAGTGGCGACGACACTCTTTGAACCGATACTTACTGGATGCCACGGAGGCCAGTCCTTCCCTCGTGCGTCCTCATGTAGGCGACACCGTTTGCACGTATGACCATCGTATGCCGAAATTACTCAAGTTCCAAGTTTTTGGACTCGAAAGGAGATTCAATGGAAATAACAGAACGCCGAGAGGTCACCGGACGACAAAACGACGACCTTCGAAATACAGCACACCGTTTCACGGGTGGGATCAACACCCCGATCCACGGTCCACCCCGGTACAAAGGGTAGACCATGCCACACAAACCTAGGCACCCCGCAGCCAGGCACCTTTCGATTACCCCGCGTCAAGTCTCGGCCATGTTCGCATACTCTACTGTGAAGTTGCCTCGAAGAGGAAGTGGATAGCGGCAAGCTGTCCTCGTCAAAACTGTGCGCTCTCCATCGTGACGTGAAACCTGGTCTTTCTTTTTACTGCAGAATGTTCCCAAGGTGATCGTCCACTCTCACGAGTCGGGACGCTATGTTGGTCTCTTCGCCGACGTACATGATTCGTGGCATCCAATTGCTGAGCCTCTGATCCGACGATGGCTCCATCGCACCGTTACGGGACAGTCTGCTGACCATATGGCTCAGAGGCATTGATTTTTTTTAATACTTGCAATGTTGATCTAGGAGTGGCCCCCTCCAAGTTAGAGCGAACCGTGTACACCATATTGAGCAGAAAGGATCGTTCAATCAAGCAAGAAACGCAATCTTGGCGCCCCCTTTTGTCGCGGCTATGTGTTGTTGTTTTTTCTTTCCAAAATCTCTGTTCACCTTCCAATGGTGATCCCAGGATGGAATTACCCACTACCCGAAACTGATCTTACGGTCGGGCTACGAGAGGGATCCTGCATATCCGGAGGGGATTACGATAATCCCTTGGAGGAAATCTAAATATGTCAACTTGGGCTCTCCAGGGGATCCGACGGAGCCCTATGAGCTTCGTCGATACACATGTTGGTTTCGTGGAGCGATCCGAGTCATGGGGACAGATGTTATCCCCTTACCAACATTACTCGTTCCACTCTTCCTGCGAAATCGGCAGACCAGAACGGCCATAGATAGTATCCAAAGCGCAGACCGATCCCCAGGAGGAGCCACAACATTCCAGCTATCGATTGGCCATTCATCGACACGCCGACTACCCTGATTGTACTCAGTAGTCCTAAGATGGCTGACACCAACGTGGCCTGCATGGATCCTATGCCTATCTGACTTGTTGAAAGACGTCTACTACGGACCCGGTCTTGTGCACACAGCCCTCCCGAAGCTACTCTCCATTCTAGGTGGCAGCAATGTGTTCGTTGTCGCAGGTAGGTCTCTCCGGGAGAAAGTCAGTCTTCGCGAGCTTGCACTCCCCCGTTGACGTACAATCCACCCAGATTGAAGGAGTCTTGAAAGATAACGGTGTCTTTGCTGCTACGTTCTCCGAGATCGGGCAGCATGCGCCTGTTCATGGCATCATACGTGGCTCGGAGACATTCAAGGCTACGGGAGTCGACATCAGCGTATCTGTCGGGGGTGTTTCGCCCATCGGTGCAGCAAAGGCTATAGTTTGTCGTCTTCATCAGCAAAGCGGAGCCAGGTTTTTCCACCATATGGCTATTCTGACCATCCTGGATCGCTCCTGCCAGTGTCATCCCCGATATCAAATTGACGTCGGCTACCCCGAAGGAACGATGGTATGCCCCGAGACTCCATCCCTCACCCCGTCCCCAACGTGAGTTATGCACAGGCTATCGACGGGTCTTCGGGCTTTGGACTATGCCGTTGGTATGCCATAGTCTACCTTCAAATACAACCCCGTATTAGAGCCTCACATCGAATCTCAGAGGATCTCAGCAATCCACTACCATATCCCTAAAGGTCCTCTGCTATGACGCTCTAACAAACCTCTCCAGATATCTCCAAAGAGCAAGGACCACCCTGGGGATTTGGAAGCAAGACAGAGGCTATTTATAGCTACATGGATGAACCCTTGGCCACCGAAGGTCGAGAAACTTGGGTAAGAATATCCAGGACACACCGCTGAGGGCAATCCTGAGCAGCTCACACAATTTCTGGTTCCCTCGGATTATCACATTGCCTAAGTCAAAAGCTTGCAGCGACCTACGGGATTCCGCACGGGATCACATCTGTGAGTGAATGGAACTGTTAATTCGAGAACTTGAGAGTGTGTTAAGCACTTTGGAAGTGTTTGACGCTTGGTGATTCTTAAAGCGGATGTCGCGAGTACCCTCACTAGTAGAACTCACCACTGGTTCAGTCGAGGGAGGCGTGAAGCGACTAGAAAAGTTGCGTACCTTCCGCATGCCCCACCAGGACTGACAACTTTTCGATCAGACTTGTGCGCAGTCTGGGCCTGCACCGCACACTTGCATCATATATATGTCCTAGAGGCCGACTTGCCAACCATCGCGAAGTAGGCCGCGGCAAGGAATAGCCTAGAACTGCAGTCTATGCCAGAGGCATTGTTAAGAGAACATCTACGACGTCTCGGCCAACATGTTTCGACTCAAAGTCAATCATTTGCTTGGGGTCTCGTGGGCTGAGTTCGCATTCGTTGGTCTGTATTCCAACCGACCAAGAGATAGGGAAGGGTGAAAGGGTAGCCTCGCGTAGGCAGATCAAAGGGATGTATATTGGCTATTTATGCTACAACCGGTTATGGGGTCTGCATGGAAGTTCGTTTACCTACTTTTTTGGGAAGTGTGTACCGTGGAACGTTACTACGGTAGTAAAGCTAAGAGAATCGAACGAACGCCATGCCATAGCATCCAAGTACCGAAACTTACAGTTGCCTCTCTTGTTCACTAACAAATTAGATCCATGATGTTGGCCCTAGGACGGTCTTGGAGCTGCCCTCGACAGGGACGACCCAGCCGGATTTCCATCCCGGCTCAGGTCCCCAGGGCAGCGCCAAGGCGCACTGTCTATCAAACTTCGTTCTCTTCTTCCTCTTCTTCCTGCTCTGGCCTATCGAACAAGGAAGTACTCTGCTGCGAGTACATACGTCCAGGAGTGAGGGCACAGGGTGGGTTACTGCCAAGGTTTGTCTGCTCGAGTCCCGTAGTTGTGAGCATGCTATGTCGGCATGTTCCTAGGTTGAAATTGGTGCTTCATTCTGTTCCGCTCACAAGAGTAGGGGTATCTCCGTCCATGTCGCAACGAAGGTCCAGTTCAACACGCTCGTCCAAGAGCGACGATGATAGGGACATCGGTAATAACGTACAGAGCACCAGCTATGATCACCGTCACAAACACTCTGGTGACCATTCGCATGATGATCACAACCATACCCACACCGCGGAACAGATGGCACATGTCTTCGAAGGAAAAGGTGCGCTGTTCTTTGCTAGCTGCAACACTTTGGTGCAACATGCTTGATACAGGCGATCGGGGTGGTCGAATAACTCTCATTGGACTTCTTATTAACGTTGGTTTAACTAGTGCAAAAGGAGTTGCGGGGTGGTATATGCATTCTGCGTCACTGCTTGCAGATGCAGGTCACTCACTGAGCGGTGCGTGCTGTTCTCTGTATTGCAGCATGATTGCTTATCACTATTCATCAAGACCTCTTAGGTGACTTTGTCACCCTGTTCTACTGGAAACTATCCAGAAAATCACCTTCTGAAATATACCCATATGGTTTTGCCAAGTTCGAAACTCTCGGAACAACAACTGTCTCGATTCTTTTGATTGGCGGTGCACTTGGCATAGGCTTTCAATCCTATCGTCTTCTTACAGAGGCCCTCTTAAGGTCCGTATCGACCCTCCCACCAGGCCAGCTTCATGACGTTTTACAACACGTTGCTTCTCTCGTCCAACGTGTCCCGTCCATGGGGCACACACATACGCATGTAAACATACTCGATCCCAATGCTGCATGGTTTGCAGCTCTCAGCGTGTTGGTAAAGGAATGGCTATATCGCATCACAAAGAAGGTTGCCGACGAAGAACAGAGTTCCATACTGTACGCGAATGCTATACACCACCGGAGCGATGCATACTCGAGCTTCGTCGCATTGTTTGCTATCCTGGGATCGTCCATCTATCCTACCCTGCCGCTCGACCCACTTGGAGGTACGTTGGCCGTCCGTAGTGAGAATCACTTGATCACTTACGCATGGTTGGTTAAAAGGCCTGCTCGTATCGCTCGTTATCCTTCAGCAAGGCATAGCGCTGCTCAAAGGTGCATTCGCTGAGTTGACTGACGCTGGGATATCGAAGAGTTCGCGAGACAAACTCTTACATGCGCTAGACCCTCTGCTTCAGCGTGGCGTCACAAACGGCGGCACCATTACCGTCTCGGAAGGTTTTCGCGTCAAGGAGCTGAAAGCGAGGCGAGCTGGATCGTTGCTAAATGTTGATCTCATTGTCTACGTTTCTCCCAAGATGACCGTCCTGACTACATTCGAGTTGGAAGAGGAGATTGTCCGAGAACTCAAGCATGCAAGGAGAGAGGTCTCGGAAGTTAGAGTCAGGTTCCATCCTGTAGAGGATAGCTCGTCATAAGTTGCGTATGTCTGTCGTCCTTTGCGTACATTTCGCGGGCATAATCTATTCAATGGGAGTTCGAACGTTTTCGTTCAGGACTGGTGAATGCTTTGTGCGGTCAGAATGATCATCTTCTGATATCAAATCCTTACTGTAGAAAATACAAGGATTGAGGCAGTCGCACAGAGTGTGATGGGTAAGAGCTCTCAAGTAACATAGTTTGACTAATCTTGCTTACACATCGACAATTCAAGTCTGGTAGGCATCGATTCTAACGCTTGTCTTGTCTCTGGCGCATCTCCATGAGTGAGCTCGAACTCAAGTTTTCTCCGTCAATTGAACAAGACACGGGTGCATTCCGTCTAGTAGAACTTCCTCCAGAACTATGCCAGCTCATCCACTCGGCAGAAGAGACCGAACCATCCCAACCAATGTAAGTATTACAACCACCAGCACACTGATGCTTTCATCAAGCAGCAGACTCTCCATAAAAGGACACCCGACCGAGAATGCTATGATGTGCACAGCGGATAAGACATACATGCTACGCTCAGTGGTACTCTCTAACACGATGCTGGTCTTGACGCCTTCCAGGACGGATCCAGGCGGAACAATTCATGTCCACGACCAGCTTCACGAGGTTTTGGAGTTGGTACCATCTGTTCCCAAACTGCATAAGTTGTCCGTACTACTTCGAGGGATGGAATACGACGATGGGGATGAAGATCGACAAGTTGGTTACTATGAAAATGCACCAGTACACCCATATACTGACGCGCACGGAATCTACAGGCAACGGTTCCGAGATGCAGCTACGAGCAAGCGCGAGGAGAGATCCAAGCGAGCGACTCTGAATTGATATTCGGTCTCAAGGAGCGGCATATCCTTGTCTTGGGTGGTTCGTATACTCTCTGTCGGCTGTGGTGTCGTCTCTGTGTCCGAATGTTATAAACGCAGGCTATCTTCGACCAATCGCACCCGTACACCTGAATACAATCCTGGAGCTCCTCCTCAACTACCTCGTATCCCTGGGCCTTTCATACGCAACTGCGTCAGTGGACGACCTGGTGTCCGCTTTAGCTGACGAGCATGAAGTTCCGAGGGACGTCTCAAACCAGGTCATGTCTTGGTTTGGCCAAATAAGGGAGGGCACATGGAAGATGGATGTCAGCGCAGTGGTCGCAGAAATTGGATTAGGACTTATCAGACACCACAAGGTACCTCCTCTTCTGCGTCGCCCCTGCGTCCTCTTCTACTGACGCTACATCGAAAAATAAAGTATGAACCAATACTGGAGACAGAACTCATGACAAAATGGAAGAATGCTGTCGGCGACACGTTCGAATCCGCTGTCTCGCTGCAACTGCTCTCGGTATGTTCTCCCCCGCCACCTTTTTTACCTGGGGACAGATTAATATTCATGGAATGACAAGGGTAATTACCTTCGAAACCCCAACGACTTCTCGGGGCCAACTCTGAGCTACCTTCCGGCTTCCGCTCTCCCGATAGACCCCGCTGCACGCTTCGCAGAGCTGTTCCTGACTCGCCCACGATGGAAGAGCGACGAGATTGAGCCTTTTCTCTCCGACATCACTGTGAATTCAAAAGAGCGTGATAGATTACTGCTCAAGCACGCGCGCGCCATAACGACAGCGGAGGGTACTTGGTACACTGCCAGAGTGGGCTACAACAACTAGGTCGCAGTATTCAGTGCGTTCCAGATGCGTGAAAAGTGCCAGGTTTGATGTTTTCAGGCAGCGACATGTACACGCACCGTACATTGCATCACTGTCGGCTGATAGACACAGGGGGAAACTGGGATGCCAGCACCGAACATCTAGGTTACCAGCTGTATTTCTTACCGTCGTAATACATTATAGAGCCTATATCGAATAGAGGGTTACAGGGTTTTCCATCCCGAAGAGTAGCCTATACGCATGGTCATCACACAATGCCCATCACTACTCCTTCTTTCGTCCCTTGTCTCGCGTCTTCATACCCTGGCCCAATGTCCTGACGGGTGAAGGGTGATACTCTTCGTCTTCATCTTCGGCCGCTCCCTTTTTGCGTTTCCGCTGACTGGGCGTTGGAGCAATAGAATAAATTTTGTTGGAAGAGAGAATCTTGAGACCAGATGGTCCCGTAAGACTGTCGATGAAATTCCAGAGCGCTTTGCCCACATTCCCATTGTTTCGAACGTCGCGGAATTGTTCACGAATTCGTAGACGCATGTGTAATATGGCGTTTGCCCGTTCGTGATGCGAATGTTCTCGGAGGATGAAGAGTAGCGTACCTAAGAAGTTGCAAGATGGTGAACACCAAAAGACATCCGGCGTCACGGGTTAGACATGGCCGTACCGATAAATACGAACTCGACAGGTGCGACGCGCTTGTCGACCTGCTCAAAGGCGGCATTGAGCTCAGCCGTCGTGGCGATGTACCCAAATTCGTTTAACACGTCGCCTATATTGTTCATAAACACTTGGCTTGGCTTGTCCACGCGCGACAGCCACTTTTCAAGTTTCTGGGCTGATGGCAGGGCATGATCCGGCAGCAAATCGCAGCAATATACCATTTGTGCAATGCATTGAAAGTCGCGACCACGTCGAGTGTCCCACTCGAGGACTTGGGCGAGGCCGCCGTCGC
Source organism: Pulveroboletus aff. viridisquamosus (assembly GCA_038088935.1). Classification (NCBI taxonomy): domain Eukaryota; kingdom Fungi; phylum Basidiomycota; class Agaricomycetes; order Boletales; family Boletaceae; genus Pulveroboletus; species Pulveroboletus aff. viridisquamosus. The sequence continues at coordinate 42,002 of JBBPJW010000175.1, forward strand.
AGTTAACATGCCGTGTTTCGAGGTCCCCTATCCAATCCGCCCAAGGCGAGGAAATTGCTTGCAGTTTTTCTATGTGGCATTAGATTGTTAATCGCCTTCGACGTCTCGTTGTATGCATACCAGCAGCTGTTAAGCTCATCCCGAGCTGCACTCGTTGAAAAATTTCTCTTTCCGTACCTGGTGGGAGGCTGTGATATTCGACTGGTGACAGAACGTGAGTGATAGTGTACGCTCGTACGATGAAACTGACCGCATGTGATCCTCGTTTCCGCAAACCGTTGTTTCCACAGATCGGGGATTTCTAGGCGTGTTGTTTTTTGTGCATCGGATCTGACGAACCAGAAGCTCTTCTTAGTGCGCGAATCGCGATCTGGATAAACGTTCCCTCAGGGAGTACGAAGACCTGGAGGATTGCACTCACGGGGTATCTGCGATAATGCAGCAGTCAACGGGAGGGGAGAAAGCAGACACAGTTACTCACCAGACCATCGAGAAACTTTTGTATTGATGTCAACCTCTGTTTACCGTCAACACACACCCTAACTGTCTCTCCTTCGTCATCCTTTTGAACGGCGAATATGACAGGAGGCACGTAAAAATTGCGGAAAATAGAATCGATGAGTCCAATCTGCTTGCTCTCTGGCCAGACCACGTCTAGAAACGCGTCCTGTCACTAACGGCGTCGTGGCGGCGGCGGAAGGTGGAACATACCTCGCTGGTAGCTGGGATTAAGGTCGATGAAGCCCTCGTGTATAAAGGCTATGGCGTGTTAGAGAAAGACAAATCGGAGATGTCGGTCGGCTCACTGTGGAGTTCTCGTGTGCTGTAGCTCATGGCGGACGGAGGAGTCAACGCGTTGGTTATGCGAAACACGTTGGGATCTACATTCTCGTTATCAGAGCCGAAGTCATCGTCGAGCTCATCGACATCCTTTTCCTGGCTGTCGCTCTTGTCGGCCATGCTTCGCGAGTCGTGTGGTGATAGTCGTCGGTGTGGCGGGTCAACTGTAGTTTCAGCCACATGCGCAAAATTGCTCAGCTTGCTTATTACCAGGTTCGATACGTTAGGATGAAATACTGTAGTCTTTACCGCCCTCATTCCACTCTCTTCCACTCTCTGAACTCGTCATCGTGATAAGCGTCCTGCACATGGCCATCGTTACGAGCGAGGGTTGCGTCTGAAGACGTCGATCGTCGATGTCCAGTCCCTTCCTCTTCATCCTGTATCAATCTACGCCCCTCTTCCCCCCCTTCCGTAGCGCTCTCTGCAAAGCCATCCACTCCCTTCAAGACAGGTCTTTCAACGGTGTCAACGGAGACACCATCCTCGTCATCACTCAGGTCTCCAAGCTGCCAGTGCTCATGGACCGCTGATCCCCCCTCTTCTGACATCCTTAAAACCCGTGCTTCATCCTCCTCACTACCTTCTTTGATACCCTTCATGGTGGATTGCGCACCTGGCGTTCGTGGAAGGGCGATGCTCCGTTGAGATCGCTCAGGCTTCTTGTGTGTGAGAAGGACGACACCGGATATAAGGATGACGATCGAAGCGAAAATAAGGAAGAGAATCCAGGGCTTGTAGGCATCGATCTCGTTATTAAAAACGAGTGAGTCCAAGAAACTAAAAGTTGCGAGTAAATATATGTTGCACGGTAACTGGAGCGACATACCCTGTAGCAGTGTAAACACCATAGAATACAGGTACAACGAGCGTCGAGTCATAGACCTTCAGTCCATGGTTCAGGCATATGATCTGCAAGACCGCTGTGATGGCCAAGAGGATGATTGTGAAGATGGGTGCGATATGCCCAAACTGATTACCCGGATTTTCATGGGACAAACTTCCGGTAAGTAACTTGACGCTATATATTTTCAGAGCGACTGACAGTAACTCGGCTGACGGGGACGTACGTGGCCTTGGCAAACACGAGACATCCACCCGCGAGGCCGCCGCCACAGCAGGCCCAACCAATCCCAAGGATCCAAGCAATCTGCCTGTCATCCTTGGGTGCTGTCCAGATTTCCAGCCTCTCCTTGATCCGGAGTGAGAAGGAGGTATAGGCACTCTTGGCTCTTACAATGAGGGTGGTCCCGCGCAGAGGTGTTTTGCGCGTGCTGACGCCTGTGAAGGGTTGCGCAGTGATATCAGAACGGGAAGTAAGGACTGCGTCGAGAGAATATGTGAACTTGAGGACGATAAGTAAAGCAATGGACATGGCCAAGAAGAAGGCAAGCCATCCACCCCTCCTCCAGAGAGCCGTAAGATGGTCAACATTGGTCTCTGAGGAGAGGCCGCTGTTGATGCCACCGAATGCAACTATGCCAATGACACCAACGACCACAATTATTGTGCCCTGGGAGGTGATCAGCCACACGAAAACCAACAGAATCAAGACTGACATATATATCTGTTCTGGTAACTGGTGTTCCAACCAAAAATCTAGCAAAAAGAAAATTAAAGATGAGAGATGTCGAGCCAAGAGGAGCAACATATTCTGGATGGAGATGCATTAGCAACCGAAATGCTGTCAGGGGCAAAGGACTCGCCCGCTCGCATATAATCCAGGGCGAGGGTGCTCCCTATAAGCTGCGACAAAATGTAAAGAGTCATCCCCAGGAGCCATAATGGTCGCAGCCAGTCGCGTCGGCGAGCAGCCTTTGGAATGGCATTCGTGCGGACCTGAGGCGAACTGTTGGAAGGGCAATGCGGTGCGAAGGTTCAGAGACTCACATGATCCAGCTTTGTGAGATTCAGACCAGCTGCATTGAGTACGGATGCCAAAAGGATGATAGCAAGGCCGATGATGAAGGCGACGACGGCGTTGGCGCGGCGTGGAGATGCATTGTCGGAGGGTGTCGGGGTCGTGGTCTCCATCGACGATGGCCGTCGTGGTTAGCAGGAAAGAGAGGTCTCCTAACTTTAGCTCATGTTCTTTGTCATGGAACGCATTCTCAACAAGCTCAGAGCCCACACTGACGTTGCACCGAACAACGCCCTCCTCAGAGATGTCATCTCCCTCCTCAGCGATGTTCAGCGACGTCCGGATGGCCCATATTCAGTATCCTGGGGTGCTCTGTGCCGCGACTTTCAGCTCCTCCGGGATTACGGGCTCTGGGAGCGCTCCACCGAGAACGACGAGCTCCTCGATGCCCTCCATACCCAGCTTATGTCTTCCCCCAACAAATGTGTGCAGGGGCCAGTCGGACTGCATCGGAGCCCTTCGTCGAGTGAAGAGATGCCCGTTATCATACCTCCCGCACAATGCATGTCATCCCGGCTTATAGGCAACCAGGGTCGTGCTGTTCTTCCTGTCGAGATTATCGACGTCCTGGACGATGCATATTTCCTTCATATACTTGCTACAGATCCAACTCAGGTCCTACCTCCGGGAAAGTCTCTCCTTTCGGTCATGTTCCGCTCCTCCAGCACCGTTGATGAGGCCACAAAGCCGACGCTACGCAGCAGGGTTGAGGACCTTGTACACAAGGTATTCTGGGATGGGGTGCGAACCTCACCGCTACCACCGTGTGCATACGGCTGAGGTTCATGCAGACAGTAGACACCCTCTCCAACCCAGAGCCCTCTGTACAGCTTTCTCGCATCAAGTTGCTCTACGGAGATCTCCATGTTGCGCTTTCACCTCTTTTGCCGCCTAATCATCCCGTTCTGATGACATTGTCCAGTCCGCTGTCCCCTACGTCTTCGCCCTTGGACTCTGCTCTTAGACATCTCCGGGAGGTTTTGACCAGTCTTCACGAACGTTGTGCTCCGGCTCGTGATCCCGAAGTCGAGACCATCCAACGATTGCTCAACGACCCGCCTATTCGATCCTCTCATCCTGTCGCACTGGCCACACTAGTAACCGAAATCGTTAGAAACATTATGGGGCTCTCTGCTATCATGAAAGATGATCTTTCGCGGTTCGTCTTGGGAAGCATGTCAGAACGTCAGCTCGGGTCTCTTGTCACACAACAAGCCAGGACAAAAGAACGAGAGATCGTGATTGACATGTGGCATCAAGATAGAATAACGCAAGAGTGGGCGTCTTGGCTGGGCAAGTTACACCCCCCTGCCCATTTAAGCACCATTTCTGCGGAGCCGCGTTACTTGTGGATTGTTCGGATCGTCCAGGCTCTGGGCTCATCGTCACCTGTCTTCTGCCCCCTTCCATTGAAAATCACTCGGCTTTCCCCAATCCTATCGTCTAATCATGACAGCGACGGAACAACAGAGTCTCCCACACCGAACACTAACGTACTTCCACCCGTATTTTTCCTCTCAGCTCCGACCCTCTTGAAGACACAAAATTACCTGCAGGCACTGATTATCGCTGCCTCCCTGAATAGTCTTGCGCGTTTCCCCGCACCCACTCATACTTCCGCCAACACGTCCAACCCTCGTGATCCTGACTCGTTCATGTCTCGCGTCTGGACACTTCTCCGCACCGAGATTGCAGAGGGACCAGACGCAGGCGATACCAAGCTCATTAACCTCGCTGATGAGTTAGTCCGCGCGCGAAGACAGGCCGCTGCGATGCCTTCTACCCAGGCTTCCATCTCGCTGCCTAAGGAGAATGACACGACACTGCGTGCAGCTGTCAGTCGCACACTCCAAGCCGACGATCCAGTATACAAGCTGTTGCAGCGCCGTCTACTGACAGAGCTTTCCAATGTACTGGTGAAATGCCGTCAGGTGGAGGCTACAGGCTCTGAGCCTCTGATTCTACGGGCAGGGAGGGCTGGGAAACGACCGAGACCTATGCTCGACCTGGAGGATATGGGCAGATCGCGAACTCCGTTCCGTGGCTCGCCTCTGATGGTCAAAGACGTGAAGGGATTTGAGGATCCCGTGTTGATTCAAGCCATCTCAGAGGTGTTCGAACAAGTAGATAATTGCTTGAGATGGGTGGAGAACGTCTGGGACGATGTCATCGAGGCAAAGTAGTGTAGAACTGCCAGTGTTTGTGTGTGTAGTGATTGTTATGTAAGCTCATTGGGTCTCCACCGTTCACGTTCAGCGCTGTCCTCTCTTGACATAGGATTTGACCTCTGCCAGCACCTGTATTAGATTCAACCACTTCGAGGTCGAGTGCCCGCGATGACGCCACCAAGGCGAATAGATCCAAATTACATGGAAATAGACTCAGATTCCGACATGTCATTGCTAGGGGATGATGAAGTTCGCGCCAGAGGCAAGGGGAAAAGTAAGGCCACAGACAGGCGCAAGAGAGACAAAGGAAAGAGTAAAGCGAAAGATGTACGCCTCTTTTCCTGTTGCCTCCGACCTCTTCCGCCTGAACTGTCCCTTCAGCAAGCGTATACATGGGAGGCATCCTACGCCCGGTCATGGGACACTGTGCAAGAAGACGAAACTGGTAGCTTGCAAGGGGCGGTCGAGGACCTTATGGCGAGGGGTAGACGGCGAAGGCACGCACGCCATCTCTCATTCATCCGCGCTCCCGTTCTTCATCGTGGCTACTAGATTGCTCGCACCAGCTGCTGCCATTCGACGCACCATCATCCGACACCTCATTCTCCTGCTCGATCTGTCGGCGGCGATGCTAGATCGTGATATGCGTCCAACTCGGTTTGGCTTGTCCCTGCAGTACGCGCGCGAGTTCGTTGTGGAATGGTTCGACCAGAATCCCCTTGGTCAGATCGGCGTCGTTGGTATGCGTGGCGGCATTGGCGAACCCATCGGCGAAATGTCTGGTAGGATATCTTAACTCGGTGGCGTCTCTATTCACACGCGTCGGCAGGCAATCCGCAGGATGCACTCAAGTCACTCAGTGATCGTACGAAACTTGAACCTGCTGGCGAGCCAAGCTTGCAGAATGCTATTGAGATGGCACGGAGCAGTATGAGGTGAGCGCGATTCGCTGTTGCCTCCTTTTGGGTTTTGAGGGCCATAGTCACCTCCCTACTCACTCGTCGCGGGAAATCCTCATCATCTTTGGTTCACTGACCACCTGTGATCCGGGAAACATCCACGACACGATTGACGCTTGCGTGAGGAACAAAATTCGAATATCTGTAGTCGCCTTGGCGGCCGAGATGAAGATATGTAGAGACATGTGTGACAAGACAGGTGGTAGGTCGATGCGATGAAGCAATGTTTTTCACCTCTCATGACATCGACAGGCCAGTTTGGTGTAGCAATGAACGAAGGACACTTTAAAGACCTACTGTTCGAGCTTGTGCCACCGCCAGCCCAAGGAACTGTTGTTCGTACTGGTAGTGGAGGGGGTGCAAACCCCGCTGCGGACCTGATGATGATGGGCTTTCCAATGCGCCTCCCGGACTCGTCGCCGCCGAGCCTTTGTGCATGCCATTCGGACCTGAAAAGTGAAGGCTTTCTTTGTCCACGATGTATGGCAAAAGTATGCGACGTGCCGACCGACTGTGACATTTGCGGCTTGATGATCGTGAGTTCTCCGCATCTTGCGCGAAGCTATCACCACTTGTTTCCCGTCAAGCCATATCAAGCTGTGTAAGCGATGGTCTGGTTTAGATGCTATGGATTTGGATTTGTTGAACAAAGGTCTGCAGGACATCGATACAAGAGGTCGGAGAGCGAGCGGGCATGTGTCACGCATGCGGGCGTGCATTTCCAACGACATCATCCACTGTGCCTGTCTCAGAGGGCATTAGCCCGCTAGGTCGGTATCGGTGTCCGGGTTGCAGCCGCGATTTCTGTACGGAATGCGACGTGTTTGTGCACGACGTTGTGCACTGTTGTCCGGGATGTGGCAAGTAGTGAAGGCGTTTACTGTGCCAAAAGCGGCGTCACTATGGAGTGATGAGATCAAGTACGCGCGTACGTACCTCGTATTCCATCCGCCTCTGTAACGTATGCTCTCGAGTGCCAGATTGTCGGACCTTTGGGCGCAGGCGGCAACCACTATTGTGGTGGGGTGATGCATGTCTGGCACGTCGGTCTAACCGAACGAATCCAAGGATGCAGGAGACCGTGTGCCTCGCTGGTGCGACTAAGCGGAGCGTGACAAGAAGTGCCCTGAACCAACGGTACTTACAGCAACCTGTCGGGTTCGTACGTGCTGGAGAGGAACACATGCAAGGGGGTTGCGATGTAGCGTGGATGTCGTCCACAATGTTTTTCTCGCCACAGACGTGTATCCAATTATGCCGTGACATAAGAGATCTAACCTCTGGAACCGAATACGAGCTGCTACTTCGTAACAAGCCCAGGACGAGCGTCTGGTGGGTGTGGACGGTGCCTAATACTGGTAACGAGCGTTTAACTGGGTTCGGGGCAGCCGAATCCCGACCTCACTCAATTCTCACTGGCATCCATCAACGCCCCGCAGCGGGACAACGACAACGGCGATGACGACCACGAGAGAAATGCCCACATCTTTCTCGCCGCAACCAACAGTACTACCCTCGCTGCCGGCCTCCCCGTCATTGCTAGATGAAGTTTTGGATCACCGGCGTCTTTGGAACCCTCATCACGAAGAATTCGACTCGCAGCGTTCACGACGATCTTCTTTGCCCGGGTCTCCTGACAGTCAAACCAAAGGAAAGGGGAAGCAAATGTTTCGGGGAGAGGATGGCGAAGAAGACGATGAGGACTCCCAGCACCATGTGGGCACGCACGAAGCGTATCCTCCCACTACTGACGAAGCCGCCGAGACGCGAAGGGTCGAAGAGGTACGTTTACGACCCCCGTCCTGTCTATTTGGTTTCCTCT
>JBBPJW010000176.1:0-49538 GCA_038088935.1 Pulveroboletus aff. viridisquamosus
GTACATGGTCTGTGCACCATGCTTGACAATATATAAGGCAGGGGGTGCAAGCTGGGATTCCCCAGTCTTGCTCTCTTGACCTCTAGGCTAGAACCTACAGTGGTGATCTAAGACCTGATCCTAGCGGGTCCCTCTTCAGCTCTTGCTTACTGCCTGGCCCCTGGGTTTATGTTATAGTCCGCATTTTTCACCTTTTCTGATCACGTGACTTTATCTTATCTTCTCCACGTGGTTATCTAATCTTGATCTTATCTAAGGCACGTGACGGGTCACATGACTGGTCTAGACCCAGGGCATAGGGTTAGCCTCATGCCTTTCCAGCCCTCTTTAATTTCTGCTTGCTTCCATTTCAGAAGCACCGAGCTCTTTCGGCCATTGGCTATTCTCACGGTGACTTCTTTTCTTCTTGATCGCCATCCAGGGTCCATGGGAATTCTCCCATCAGGGTCTTGGTCCGTGCACTGTAACTATACCTATATATACTGTAGCGTATCGTCTCAAGACTCTCCAGTCTTGAGCACTTGTAGCCTATAGCTCAGTGTTCTCTAGTACTCCTATATTCCATCTATCCATTATCATTCTTTACCGACACCGTTTGGCCCTAGACTAGGGTTACGATCAACACCGACAAATCTCAGATCATTACAGTTTATACAAGAGACCCCTGGCTCCAACTCAAGTTGCCTAGTTGTAGCCACTAGAACAAAAGCTACAAAAGATATAGTTCGAGGAAGGAGCGTACACCAAGGTGTTCGAGTATCAAGGCATAATGGATAGTCATCCATTTCATCATCTATCTCATCGGATCTGATGGATCTAGAGATGGATCTCATCTGTGGCAGAGATCTCCATCCTCATTGTGTCCACGCCTATTCTCTTCCATTCCCCCACATCATATGAGAGGCCCTTTGCCTCATTCCTTCTATCTGCCCCATGCATTTACCTTACAGCCTACACAAGTATGCCTTATATGCTACTGGCTAGCTTACTGTACCACTTCAGGGTAGACACAGATGTACATGGTCTGTGTGCCTCTTAGAGTAGTATATAAAGGCCGGCTCAGAGTGCTAAAGTCCTCAGACTTTATCACTTGCAGCTTTAGGCAGTTTTAGGCTTTAGAGCAAAGCTCTTCTCAGGAAACCAGGCCCTTCAAGAGGCAGAGGTCTTTAGAAGCTCGAGCACGTGTCTTATCTGAGTCCTCCTCGTCATCATTCCTCAAGGCATTCCTCAGTTGCTCCTCATCTGAGCCACCTTTTAGTTTCTTTTCAGTGTTCCTCCTCTTCCATTCTCAGCTAGGTGTAGCCTCTGGTTTCCAGAGTCATAACACTGCAGTGTTCTGTAGTTTCAACATTTATCACTAAGGAATTATTCCATGGCTGTTCTCTAAAGGTACTTTGAGTATAGAATTCCAGTAACAGATGTGCACATATTTGAAAATTTGCACTTGTAGCTAACAATAAGGGCTTTATAAAGGTCACTTTCTTATTCTGACTATTATGTACCTCAAGATTAAAGTACCACAAGCTCATTAAAAAAGGTTTATAAGGAAAGCAATGAGTTAACACAAGTAAAATACAAGTGCTTAAAGTAAAAGTGTTGCAAACCAATGCAATGACCACTTTCATTCTCATGTGATCGTGGGAATCCTATCCCTTATCAGGCTAAACCCTAGCTTAGGATCTGGTTATACTATATGAGTTCTCTAAGGTTAGTGGCCATGAGGCACATCTAGAAATCTTCCCTGGATCTTCCCTGGATCTTCCCAATCTTAGATCTGGTCATCTCATCGGATCTGACGGATCTGACAAGGTGATCTCATCTGTGGATTGAGATCCCCGTCCTCATTATGCCCATGCCTCTTCTCTTCCATTCCCCCACCTACATTTCATATCCGCCCCATGCATTTCCCATTCGGCCTACATGAGTACGCCCTTTATGCTAGAGGCTGGCTTACTGTACTGCTTTAGGGTAGACACTGATGTACATGGTCTGTGCACCATCTAGAGTAGTATATAAAGGCTGGCTCAGAGTGCTAAAGTCCCTCAGACTTTATCACTTGGTAGCTCAGGCATTTAGGCTTACAGGTTAAGCTCTTCTCAGAAGATCAGGCCCTTCAAGGAAAGGCAGTTCTAGGAAGTCCCACATCCAAGTCTCTTACGTGTCCTCCTCATCGTCATCACTCAGTACTCCTCCTCGGTTGCTCCACTCAGAGCCTCTTAGGGTTTTCTCTCTTTCAGTGTTCCTCCTCCGAATCCATCGTCTAGGTGTAGTCTCTGATCTTCAGAGTTGTAACAAAAAGAGTACAAGATGAGAAGCAACTAGTTTATATAGTACAATATCATGCACATGGACCAGGACTCTGATGGAAACCTTTCCATGCATGAGGTGTGGGGATCAAAAAGAAGAGAAGATTGAATGTTGAATGGGAACCATTAAGAGACTCTGTTTCTGAGGAATAGAAGAGAAGGATGGAAATAAAAAGAAGTAGCAGAAAGTAATATAACCCTGCAGGGTCCTAAGGCATAAGGCTAACCCTAAGCCCTGATAAGATAAGAGATTAGATAACCATGTGATAAAGATAATATAAGATGACTTGATCAAGAAAAGAAAAATAACATTATTGTTATAATCTTTTTTTTTCATTTTCACCCACTTTGCATTTTACTTTGACTCTTCACTTGTTACATCATGTGACCTTGGGAACTTTTCACTTTTCACCTCTTCACATTTTCACATTTTCACATATTATATTCTAGAACTTTTCAAACCATGACATTATTACCTGGCAGCTACCACAAGGTACTGCTAAGGTACTTACTCCTTTATTGCCATTGGTCTGCTTACTGTAGCATAGTTTAGGCAGACCCTAGTTACCTGGTCTATGCACCCTTTTGTAGCATATATAAAGAGCTGGTGCAAGCTGGAACAATCCAGTCTTGCACACTTGAGCTCTAGGGCTTTATACAAGGCACTTGACTCTTTATCTATTTTCTTTTGCCTAGTTCTCAATGGTACTAGCATAAAACCACTGCTTGTTAAAAGCACTCACCAAACAGTATCAAGACATGAGGACAGGATGATCAGCAGCTGTTTCAATTGTAACACTGACCTCTCTAAGCAATCCTATAGTCAGACTACTTTGCTCTCTGCAACACTTTGGTTTATTTTAGTTCTCTCCCAATAACTACCAGAACAGGATTTTGAATTTTACTCTGTAAGATATACATCTCTTGCCAGAGAGTACTTAAAGAGTACTGTACATGACAAGAGAAGACCTAATTCTAAAATCTTCTCTGTGTTGAAACTGCAGAATACTGCAGGATACTTGTAGTCACTAAGTATCCCAAGGTAACTAATGGTCCGATGTAGCCATTGGCTTATGTAATCAGTAGATCGTAGGTAATCAACATATTCCAACTCATGATGTTTAGATATGATTCTTCCCAATCACTAAGCCTCAAAATGACAAACCTCCTCTATGTTCTGCGATTTCATGTCCTTGCATGCTGCTGCCCTTCACGGTGGCGTGGGGGTGGGCACACATTTCTCGGGCGTTGCCCACCCTCAAGAAAATGCCTAGAGGGTCATTGAGAGAGATAATTTCAACAAATAACGCAGCGGACATTATCCTAATCCGTTTCTTACCTCTCTCCCTCCTCCATGTCATTCACAACCAGCATCGCTCGTACCTTATGTCGCCTGGTTGATGTATGGATCATTTGGTATATTCCTCACTTATCGTACTGACAAACTCTTTAGTTCAACCGGCATTAGGTAGATAATCCGATCGTCCTATCTCCCCACCGATTCCAACCATCGCCATATATAAGCCATTGAGACAAATTTTGGGTCATCATTCCTGCGCGACCGGGAAACCGGCTTTTCTCGCTCAGGGCCAACTCACACAAAGCCCTTCTCAAACCTCAACACCATAAATAACAGCATGAAACCACCGGCACCGGATGGTATTTTCCCCGAGAAAAGAGAACTGGTGTTATCACCGGCACATCGTCCTAATCCCATGACCACCGGTCGCATCGATTCAGTTCCGATCAAAATGCTGTTATCCTGTGCAAATCGATGAAAAAGGTGCCGCGACACGGATGTACATTTCCGTTATGATCTAGGCAATTAATCGGTTTCGATTCAGCAATTGTGAGTTGTAACTTTGGGTTTAGCTGGGCGAAATGGCACTAATATAACTCCTTGTGCCACTCCGTATTCCCTCAAAACGGTCAAGAGCCGCAAAAACAGAGGACAGCCCAATGAGATATTTCGAGAGTTGGTGTGCATACGGTCCCACGAACCGACGTCTTGGGCAGGAGTCCCATGCCAAGGTAAGCCAAGCAAGGCCCAGGGCCTGGTTGAATACAGGATAAACCCGCTTGGCCTTTTTGATGACAACAAAAATATTGCTATGCGAAGACTGGGCAAGTGTGAGGAAGGGGCGTGGGGCCTACCCACGCCTCTGTCGTTTAGGTTTGCCGAGAAGGACCTGTGCCACCTCATCAACTTGTCGAAGCTTGAAGATTGATTTTATGTGCAGTTTGCCAGTATCCAATGGTGGTTATTAATGGTCGAGTATGAGAAGGACTATCCCCTTGTTTCGCTATTGTCATGAAAAGATCCTGATGCTCGTTCAAGACGACACACTTGTTGATCAGGAGAGGGCTCTGAGAAGGAAGACGTCATCGTGGATAGGTTTTGGCAGTTGAGCTTTCATACACGGCTTCGATTTCCTGTCACTGGTCTATGCTGCACATGCTGTCAACTGAACGAGTTATAGGGGAAAGAATGTGCAAAAGAAATTGTCTGTCGGAGGGCATGACGACAGCACGAGAGTTTCAATCGCCCAATGTTTCCAGATTGACAAGAGCCTGTATGACGGTTGGTGGCGACATGAATTATATCCACCCCCAGATAACGCTGTTGCAATTCCCAGCTCTCCGTGCGTCGGCATTAGCTGACTGCGCTTCTACGGCATTCCGAAGGCTGTGTGCGCAATCCAGTCACGACATCTTCTGACATGCGAAGAGACGAGGAACTTCCGTAACCAATGCTCTCTTGCCGCTCTACCTGCGGCGGTGGTCGGTAACTTCCAGTCAGCTTCATTTGTTCCCTCGGAGTAACTATGCCCGACCGTCCCAAACTCGGTCGTTTACATGAGTATTCGACTCACGCACCTTTATCAGGGCGGTATCAATTGTTCAATTCTCGTGTGATCTCTCTCCCGTAGCCCCACATCCCGACCAGTGCTGCATGCTGCAGAATGAACATTTTCACCTTGATCTCCAGTCTTATTTCCACTGTTTCCTACATTGTGGCAATCGTAGCTTGGGACCTCCTTCTGGTGTTAGGAAACATTATTCTACCCAATCGCCGGGTCGGAAAAGTTACACTCAAGGGTCGAGCAGGCTACGCAGGAAATTGGCCAGAGTACAAGACCCCGCAAAAAGGCGACAGTCGATCTGCCTGCCCTGGTTTGAACGCATTGGCCAACCATGGTATGTCTAAACCTTACGACAAACCGAGCGCTACGCTATTCAATTCACGGCTCACTGGGTCTTTCGTTCGCTCAAATGCGTTTAGGAATTATTCCACATGATGGAAAGGGGCTTACGTTCCCTGAACTCGACCGCCAGGTTCGAGCGACATATAACTTGAGCCCTACGCTTTCTTCTGCCATTGGCCACTTTGCTGCCAACATGTTGAAGAAGAAATACAGTAAAGATACGTTTGATTTGGAGGAACTTAGTCTGCACAACGGGATTGAACACGACGCCTCGCTGACCCGTAAGTAATAACGTCAGGTGATGCGATCGTTTAACCCCCTCAAACTTCCACTAGGGCTCGACACAGCGCAGCATCCCGATCAATCGAGCCCGCATCCGCCTTTCGTTGAGGAACTTTTTTTGTTTGCTACGGGAAAGGGCACCTCTGGAAACCGAGTATTCACTCTCAAAGACCTTTCTCGCATTCAGGGAAAGCGCCGGGTTCAGTGCAAGGCAACGAACAAGGCATATAGCCTGGACCTCACCCATAAGCTTTTTGGCAGTGCCAAGTGTGTCGCCTCGCATAATACTCCCTTGCTCTCGTACGACAAACTAATGTTAAAATTATAGCTCGTCGTTCCTCTGGAGTGTGTTCGGTGGGCGGGTGGACGATCTTCGGACGATCTTGTTTGAGGAACGACTTCCTGATGGCTGGGAATCACGTATTCGCAATCCTTTCGGGTTGACGATTGCTGTCCATAACTCGCTTGGGATCCAGGTTGAATCCGGCGTCCGAGAAGCTGACTGGAAGGCAGACGCGGAGCCGAGGGCCGTCAGCTCTACGAGTCAGGCTGTCTTGGTGAATATTTGAAATAGGCTTGGCTTGGAGTCGAGGCTATGCGTGTCGTACTGCGGACACTAGTGTGGGACGCTCAGTCGGCGCCCTGGCGCTCGACACGACCTTGTGCTTTATTCCACTGCTTTTTTTTGGTAGGCTTTGTGTATGAGGGTATGTTCCTTGTGTATGATAGTCTGAATGTTCTTGGACATCATATGACCGCTTGAGCTACTGATCAAATCTCTGATGCCATCAACCTCGTTCCAGACCATTCCAGGGCATCACACGAACCTGAGCATGGGGGCCTGTGATGGAACTCTGTGCCAACGGAAATAGAGCGCATCAGTAGCGGAGAACACTCATGTACGAAAGTAAACGGTATAGTGAAAAGATGCGGCTTACCTCAGTCGTGCGGATAGACAATAGACTGAGGCGCTCGCAGGCAAAAGGGTAGACTAACTTATAATGGAATTGTATCTGAAAAGAGAATGAAATAGACTATGTGTCCGATATGTCGAATGTACGAACCATTCAAATCTGGCAGCTTCGTTTGTGCACGGATTATCCCACATGGCGCACGGATTATCCATCTCTACGGCGGCGGTTACCACTGCATGTGCTTGCATGTCCAACATTCCGCGGTCCCGCAGTGCCTCGTTCATCATTCTCTGATGAGATACCATGCTCTCTGTCTGGAAGAACTGTTCCTCTTCGCCTCAGTTCTTCACCGAATTAGCAAGCCCATAACTCGTCATTTTGCCTAGTTTATATATATACACCGGTACCGGTTATTGCGCTCGGCCCGCTGGAGTTGGCCCGGAGTCCGAGTGCACCTTAGCAGTAGATAAAACCCTACACGCAACATGGTATCATGGTATTCTCCACCTTTGGAATTTCTTTCTTTTTTCTGCATTAAGTGCTTCGTGGATACGTTCGTGTCACTGTCGAGATTTCCATTACACGGATCATTACAGGCTACCGCGCTACTCCTTTTAACGATAACTCCAGAAGTCCGGAGTTATCGTGGCAAATGCATAGGATGCGGACGACCGGAGAAGAATATACTGTGACGTGATAACAGGGACTTGGTGGTACATTCTATCGGCAGTGTTTGGCTGCTGTCGCGGAGAAAGCACGAGACAAGAGTGATGTAGTGCAACAGCCCCCTCTTGCGCCCATTATTGCGGCCCTGAAAATAATTGATCATGACTGTATTTCTCGATTGCTGGAAGGGTCTTGCTGACCATCAAACGAGGCCCGCATGTCCGCCCTCCGAATACTTTCAAGGGCGCGTGCATCAACCAACCATCTACGACAGATCCATCGGTTCCTCCCCACCCTCTCCATCTGCCAACTCCACTCCTTCCTTCGCTCCATCCCCTTCACCCCGCTGCCTCAAGTGTGGATAACACAACTCCCTCTCCTCCGTCACCGCCTCTACATCATCTTCGTTCCAGTCGCTCGTCGCCTCCCACTCGTTCTCAAACTCGATGTCCAGCGCCAGCTCAGAATTTTCCCCTTCGCTCAGTGGGAGAAAGGCGGCGAGCGCATACGCGCCGTAACCTGTCGACCCTGAACTTGGGCCCGAGCCTGCCACAGAGGAGGGAGAAGCGCGGGAATGCGATTGATACGAGGGATGTCCATGGGACCCGGGTTGGGGCTGCGCTTGAACCCACCGTCGTTCCCGAAGTCGTTTATGTCGTTCGCGATCCTCTTCGATCCGTTTGAAGATCTCGCCGCGCGAGAGATGAGCATCGTTTGCGGAGCTGTGGCCCCGCGAGGAAGGTGGTTGTGAGGTGGAGCCAGACGTGGAAGCCTCCGAGGTCTCGGTAGCTTGATTCTGCCGGGAAGAGAGCACCTGCATCACTTCGTCGACCCGTTGAGGTTCGACGATGCGTTTTGTGCGCCAATTCTCGAGGATCTGAGGACGGACGAGAAGAAGTGAGCATATATGATTCTCGAGGAAATCATAGATCAAACCTGCTTCGTGCTGGTTAGATTTGGAAGTCCTTGTCGTCCGACGGGTACGACACATTCGACGATCTGACGGAGGTCTCGAGCGACATAGTCGACATAGAAAGATGTGTTATCCTGTTTTGCGTGTCTAGTACGAGGCATTAGCGGCCTTGAAAACCAGGAGGGATGATACAAAGGCGCGAGGCGGAGGACATACGAGGACGACTCGGCGGAGGGGAATTGGTGTGCCTTGGCTAGCAGCGAAGACTCGCACAGCGAATCCAGGAAATAGAGAATGTTGATTCGCTGGTTAATAGAACCCTTGCAGAAAGGATCAAGTCAGCGAAACAGAGCATTATATGCTGATCGGAAGGGAAGACAAGAGGTGAGATCCAGGTCCATAAGAGAACGCATCACCGTCCCCCTTCTGGCATGGCACTATGACACCCATCTCAAGCGCACGACATAGAGAAGATGAAGCGACATACCTTTTGAAATTCCTCAATGATACACTCCCAAAGATCCTCTCCACATCTCGAGAAATACTTGAGCGCATAGCCAACTACTTTTTGGATGGACTGATGTGTTCTGCAAGGGTGATCATACCAGAACAGGTCAGAGCAGCAGACGCATACAAAAGGAGAGCACTCACGCGTTAAGTTTGCGAAGAAGACCCAGGAAGTGCATGCGCACTTCAAACGGATCCATGGCACGTCTCGCATAGTCCGCGACCAACACCCTCCAGGTCGGTCGGTAAAGGTCGTGGGAATTTCCCAAATACAGGGGTATACTTCATCAAGTAATTCTGTGGCGAGGCCGCCTTCCTGTCTTAAGGACCTCTAACTCGCTCCTCGGTAGTGAACGAGTCTGCTTCAGACTATTCACACAATATTTCACCGCTTTGCACATGAAGGACAACTTAAACAACGAGCGACAATACCAGGTAGAGTGGTGCAAAGCGTCATGACAGTGGCACATATGACTTGATCTCAGAGCGTATCGTCCGTTTCAGTAGAGACACGGTATTGCCGACGTTATTCCTCGCCGGCGCATCCTTTGGTGTCTCGAGCATCTCCATCATGATTCTGGACGAACAGGCTGTTTGAGGTTGCGTTCGACCATATCCAAGAGTAAACTGTGCTCGCATAGAACTGACGGATTTATTGTGGGGTCTTTGATGACAGCTTTCTAGCTCTCATCACACTTGAATCGAGTGAAGATTTTCTATTTGTGCGATTTGCACTCACAAATGGGAAAATATCGAGGCTCGGTGCGTCGCTCTCCTCCTCTCCGTTCCCACAAAAGTCCTCTCCGACAGATAACCATACTACTCAAGTACAAGCTCTGGCCTTACTAACGTTACTCGGCTAGGAGGTCCACTAGGTCATTACAAGTCGATCATGTGGTGTGGAGCAACGAGGCTCAGACCATACCATTGATGGATACAGGAAGACGCTCTTGCCACTAGTCTATGCTATTTTTTGACATCGAGAGAAACAAATGCGGCTAATAAGCTTGCTGTGCTTAATGGTATGGTTGACCTGTCTCCCATAGTATTAAGTCACAGACTTGCCAGCAACCCTGATGAATAGATCGTCTGGCGAGATGGCAAACTTGGCGCGGTGCGGGTCATGCCACTCTTGTACAGGTCTGTGAGTTTCGACATCCCAAACTTGAATGCCCCCTTCTTGATCTCCACCGGTGATCTTCGTGCCATCTCGGGTCGCGACGAGACTGGCTAACATGGCATCGTACATCATCGATATCCCTTCTCGTTCTCTACTTTCCAAATTCCATACCCTGATGATCCCGTCTACTGAGCCAGTGACAGCTCGTCGTCCATCAGGGAGATATTCAAGCCCGCAGATTCCGCTACTAACATGTGCCGAGATGACTAGATTTAGTCGGGGAACGTCTTTGATGACATGAGGCTTGGCATGGTAATGTTATGGGGGTTAAGGTCGATTATTGACGTGTCTGCAAGGGCGCGTAGAAAAGAGATGGACATTTAACATGAACTAGCTCAACCATAACTTCCTGGGCCAAACGCTGACGGTATACTTCTAGCTCTGGTGCGCCCGTATGCATTTCACTTCAGATCCGCGTCAACCACTCGAAGAACTGGCCTATCTACTGCCAAAGCAAGTGCCCCCATCCAGTTTCAGACATGACATCGTCTAGGTATGCAGAATCACCTACCTGCGCTACATTCGTCGGGTCTTCTCCACCAACCCACCTAGCCAATCCTTCTCCCGCACACTCTCCCAGTATCTGATATTTTCGCTGATCCCCTGTTCCCTGAAACGTAGACAACTCTTTCACCTCCATCACTACCTCTGCCGGTCTACGTCAATGTATACTCCCATGTCTATGGCGGACGTGTTGGAAGTGCGTGAGCGATGTATCCGCCATCCTCACTGCACGTGCATACAATGCCAATGACACTCGGTTGGGGGTTACGCAAGAGGGTGAAGAAGACGCGTCCCGTGCTGGCCATCCTCTCACATTGTTCGCGGTGCGGGGTGAGACAGGTGAGAGGGCCAGAGAGACCTTGTGTCCAAACGTTACATGAAGCGTTCCGTGGGTACGTTGAACGTCGAGGGAACGGACATCACCCCCATGCGCTATCGTCTCTGGGTACCTTTATCCAAGTTGTCATCTTTTTCATTGTCATTGTCATCGTCATCACCACCTTGAGGACGCGGAGAGCGAGCTCGGTCCAACAGAGTGGTCTCCGCAAAACAACGTGGATGACGCTATTGTCACTCAGGGCTGAGAGGGGCACAGAGAACAGGCGGCCTGCGATGTCACCCCCTGGTGGAATGTATGCTGTAGGAGACCCTGAAGATGTTGGCCAATAGAGGTAGGGGGTGAGAACCATATCGCAGCTTTTCTGCGGAGTAAACTTCAAAGATGGTATGTGCTCTGATTCACGTTAGGTGTGTAGCTGTATGGTCAAACTACGCATCTTCGGTCTGCTGCACCATATACAGTGGAATTCGACACACCTGGCAAGCAGAACATGATCTGTCTCGAAAGAACATATAACGCTCAAAGATACACTCACACGCAATAGCTCGCATGAAAAAAATCGACTATTCCATTCAACATCCGCAGGCAGTTGAATGCACAACGGACGGTCTACGCAACGACAATCAAACTAGCGCACGGTTGTTGAAAACCCTCGCTCTTCTACATACAGAAGAAAACCAGACAGGTATATATGACAGGCATCCAAGGTATGTCACCCTTTACCAGATACGCGTTTCGAGTAAAAGGTCGCTGTTGCCTTCCAATCCAATACAAGCCTTAAGAAAAGCATCGAGCGCGTTGCGCTGCCTGCCCAGGCTGTTTACGACATCCGTGCCTGGCTTGACCAAAGGTGCCTTGCACATGTAGGACAAGAGCGACAACACTGGGTACAGCGGCGCAAAGTTGGTCTGCCCAGCAGAGACGTCGCGGTATTGAACGCGAGTAAGCAATTCGGCAAGGATGCTCAGGTCCAAGATCAGCGGAGTCGCTAGCAGAGAATCCTGCATAACAAAAACGTGAGAAAACTACAGGTAAACGTGAAGGTAGCGCGGTACACTCACCTCGCACTCGTTGAAAATGCTGATGGTCTGCCTTCCCCCACAGAAGATCTCAGAATAATACTCATCAATAGCCCTCTTGGAGTCTCCGACCGCGGGAACGTACTTGATCACTACGATGTGATCAGGGTGTTCGCCTTTGGCTGCTTTTCCCTTGGCTCCGAGAATAGGAGGCTTGTAGAGCAAGCGGTTCGCATCGACCATGTCATCAACGACGCTACTCTTGCTGATCTCCTTGCTCTTAAACTGAGCTTCAGCACTCAGGTTGAAACCATCGTTGTTACCGAGATGGTTATAAGACGCGATCGACAACGGCTTAATACCCGCGTTCACAAGGAACTCGGCGAGGACGGACTTGAGTTTCGTCTGCCCAGACTTGAGGTCATCACCGCCAATGAAGGACTTTTCACGCTCCGCGAGGTCGATAACACCCGGTACAAAGGTATTCTGAGGTGCACCGTTTACGAAAGGCTCGCCCTCGAGTATGGCAGCCACGGCAAAGAGGGTCGACGGAGACACTTCGGAGTGCGAGGAGCGGATAGAAGCGAGCAAACTGTCAGCCGTATCGTTTATACCGGGAATGATGTCACTGTAGCGCTCCGTGTTGGCAGTCCAGAATACAATGACACGATCAAGCTGGTTGTCAGCCTTGAAACGACGAATATCAGCGCGGATATGCTCGAGGTGAACCTGTTTGTCCGTTCCGGGAATGACATTGTCAGCACGTGCTTCTTGATTGGCAGCGATAAAGTCAGGATAGTAAATGGAGGGTAGGGGAGAACCGAGGAGGGCCATGTGGGGCTTTACTTGACGCTGGAGGTCGTAGTCGAGCACGCGAGCACGCTCCATGGCCTTGTCCATAGGCATGCTCGAGATGTCCCAACCCCCTAGAACAAGATCATTGGGATGGACCATCGGGAGCACGTCACAGAGAGGAACATGGACTTCCTTGGCAGTCTCGGGTTCGGAACCGATGCGAACGGTGGAGGCGCGCAATACAGAGCCAACGTAATTGGGCTGCTGAACGCCATCCTTGGTATGCCAAAAGATCTGATACTTGTTCGCAAGGATAGTAGCGCAGAGCGTAGTGCCGTTGTTACCACCCATGCCGATCATCATGAGTCTGGAAAGAGCGCTGGATGAACGCCAGCCAACAGAGAGATGTCGTAGACGTACCCAGTTTTTCCAGGCTTGCGGGCAGTCTGGAACTCGAACGACTTCACGGTGGGGGTGACAGTGAGCTGTCCATCTGAAATGGACACGTCGGCACCGCGGTAGGAGTACTTGGCAGTGATATGCTCGTCGGTGTAAGTGGTGCTTTCTGAATTGACCTTGATGTACTCCGGGCGACGGACAGCGGTCGGATGAATTGGGACAATGGACTCGAGCTGAGAGTCAGGGGTACTGTACCCGGAGTACGGCGTGTAGGACTGAGGGGCCATGGTGGGCGAGCAGTATCAATGGGCTGCAAGGAAGCCTGCGCAGGTGTGTTTGGTGCCTCGGTGGGGATTGTGGGTGCTACCGAGCTGGTTCGAGTACATGCAACGAGGGGAAGCGGACTCTTTGGCGACGATGAAGGATGCCCGTCGACGACTCAAAGAAGATGGGGAGACTGGGAGAAGACAAGCGAGCTTTTATACGCGAAAATGGGGTGAAACTGGAGGTGCGGCGGTGAGATGGAGGGCGGTGGGAGGGCAAGCTGAAATTTGCAAGTCCGAGGTGTCGATTGCCGAAGCTCTTAGTACGGGCTGACGTGGAGCCAATCGTGCGCGCCCGCGTGACGTATGTTTGTCAGGATAATGAGTCGACTAGCAACGCGCACCTGGGACGTGTCTCGGGCAGCCTTGCCATCGCAGCTCCCCAAATCAGGGCCCGTCCTCAGGGTGAGCAACAGCTCAGCTCGGTGTGGCCAACACGGAGATACTCACATCCTCCGATTTGGCGACACTGACACGTTCGACACGCCGCCAGGGCAGGTTTCAGGACCACAGAGGCAGCTCGACCGAGGACCTGCTCAAGACCATTATAAACCCCTCCGTCGCGCCCGGAATACACGCCCAGCACCACTCGCTCGATTGGACGTCCGTTCCGTTGCAACTTTGCAGAGAGGCCGTGTGGATGACTCACGGCTTTACATATCGGTCGATAACCGATTACTGAACGTGCACGGCGCCAAGTCAAGCAACCGATGGGAAGCAAGTACTAGCGCAACTGCCAGCAGGACAATGCGGCGGCGTCTTAGCGGAGCGAAAAGGGAAGGGCCCTCAAGCTTCCTGATAACACGGATATAAACGCCGTGAACCACCTGGACGAACCACGAATAAACCACTCGCATCAGTTGGAAAAGACCCACGAGAGGTGTAGAACGCCTGGTGACCGTTCCGGGCTTCTTCAAGTCAAACTGAAGCGATTTAGCAGGCCCAGTGACTTGCCCATGACGGCATACTGTGCTGGCTGCCCGCATCAGAGCTCTTATCAGACGTTGTCATGCCACGCCGGTCGTCCGTGCCGTCTTCGAGCTTCGAATTACTTATTGTACCCTGGGAGCCTCGAGGCGCCGCAGCGACCGTTTCCGATGGAACGTTCTCGCACGAACAGGTTGGTCATGCTTGTGCTGGTCCCGCATCTTTAGATTCGCCCAGCGTATACGTGTCTCCGAGGACGCCCTCCATCATCCAAGATCAACTTTGATGCACCAAAACACGTTGTCGATTTACCAGGGTAGGTGCGACTTGTCGAGGCGGGGCCTTATCCGTTCAGACGTTGGTCTACGTTTTCGGATTTAGTCGCACCCCTACCCCCCCGACCATTATTCATGAGCGGACTCACCATGCAGATTGAATGGGGAAGGTGCATGGACATGTTGTCAATCTTCTAACGGACCACATGTCCCTGTAGACTCCCCCACATCGCAGCTTATAAAGCATCCCTGTATCTCTGGATATAAACAGGACGTCTCTGCACCTTGCCCATGCGGTGGAGTCATCAGTCCTGTCATGTCACGCTTTCCGTCCTTGATGCTTCTAGCGTTGGCGGGTCTGAACAGCGTCACTGCTGACGATACTATTCTCTCCGCCTACACTGCTCCCGGCGAATTCCCTACTTCGGTATACGCGTCATACTGGAACAGTCCGACTGTCGCATCTGTCCAGCCCCAGCCCCTGATTTCGGACCCAGTGGTGGCACGTTCCATAAGGTCCTCACCCGCGTTCATCTGAGTTGATTTAGTGACTATAGGGCACGGTCTTTCCGGCCAATCTAACGGACCCTGCCAACTTCCCCCAGGTGCGCGAACAATGTTGCCACTCTGATTACATTTCTACGAATTGACTGATCCCCTTGGTAGAACGACACCGTCGACCCCCATCCACTTCCATCGCCGCAGAACCCTGCACAGCTCCTGCAGGGAGCACTTTCACAAATCCAGTCTATTGCTACCAACCCAGTGCTGACTGGTGACACCTGTGCACAATGCCAAGCATCATTGTCTATTGCCAAAATGCTTGTTTTGGCGGCTCCGGAACAGGGACCCCTCCTCGCTGAGGCGCTCTGCAACTACTTCAATTACTCAACAACGTGTTATAATGAATTCAGTCGACTTGCTCTCGGATCCGTCTTTTCGCAAGTAGTCGCCCTTGGTGATATGGGTGGCTACGATGGACAGGTAGGTCTTCCCGGCGTGATGCTTCCTAGGGCGATCACCTATGCTCCCGAACCCAGCTACTCTGCGCGGCACAGCTGGAGTTGTGCCCCATACCACCGACGGTACCGCTCAACCTGACAGATTGGTTTGCTAAACCAAAACCCAATCCTCTGCCTCCGCCAAAACAGCCTAGTGGAAAACGCTTGAAGGTTCTCCACGTGACTGACATTCACATTGATCCCCGTGCGTTTTCTTACATCCGCTTCTCCCTTTTCCAACTTCACCAACCCCGAGCAAATTATATCATCCTTAGGTTATGCCATTGGATACGAGGCTAATTGTAGCCAATCCTTGTGCTGTCGTAAGAACGCGATCAATACGGCCTCCCCTGACCGGGTTCTGCTTCCCGCGTCGCGCTACGGAGCTTACCACTGGTGCGTTCTCATCTCGATTGTTATTCCGCGTACTCTTGACTGAAGATTAATATTGTCGTTGACAGCGACACCCCAATTTCGCTTATGCTTGCTGCTATGCAAGCCATCCCCGAAGTGACTGAGACCCAAGGAACTGGGTTCGATTTTTCCTTGCTTACAGGTGATCTGACGGCGCACGATCCCGATAACCAATATTCCAGGTAGTGGTGTTTCATCGTCGCTCTGCGAATTTCATTTTCAACCATGTAACCAGGGCATACGTCGAATATTCCGAGGTAAAGTCGGAGGAGGATTTGGAACGTGCGATACTGCGCTCATGCAGAAGAGTCCAGATCATTGTGTACGATCTACTCAAGAAGTACCTCGGTCCCGCGCCCGTGTACGCTACGCTCGGCAACCACGACACGTATGTGCGTCGGGGCATCCCTTTGCTATACCCTCTTCCCGACTCGACATGTTATAACGTGCTTTGTCTTTCGTAATTAGACACAACATCAGATGATCCCGTATTACCTTGGCGACCCCGTTCTTGGGAATCAATTCAATTGGTGCGTGCCGTAGACGTATCTTGGGATCGTCGCTGATGCAATGCCTTCAGGCTGTACGATCATGTCTCTCGCATGTGGTATTACGAGGGCTGGCTCCCGGAAGCTTCTGTCGAATACGCACGCACGCACTATGCCGCCTACACCGTCAAGCGTCCCAACGGACTGCGCGTCATTTCGCTCGACACTGACATGTGTAGGACCGTCCTATTGTTCCATATACGTCGTACCTGACGCGAATCCGCCCACACACCGGGGACCATATAACCAGGGTATAGGTACGCCACATCGCCCCGAATCTCCAAGTGAATCTGTTATTGACGGTCGAGGTGATCACCGCAGATTGAACTACTTTAGCTATATCAACGCTACTCAGCCTGACCCGTTCGGCATTCTCCGTTTTCTGACGGACGAGCTTCAAGATGCCGAGGACGCGGGTGATCGAGGTGAGCGTCTCACGTGGTCGTCCGCCATTTCGAAAACGATGGGTCGTCCTAGTCTGGATCATCGGCCACGTTCTGAGCGGGTTCACAGCCTCGGAGACTCAGTTTAACCCTGCGAACCTATGTATGTAACCTCTTTGCCTTTATCCTCTTTCATGCCTCCTCGCGCTCTAGGCTGACGTAGGTCCGATAGTCTACCAAATGTATGTCTCGATCGTGTCGTTACCACGAGGGAAACAAGCACGTACTGAGACGAGCTCTCGAAAGCATCGATCGTTATTCCCCACACGTCGTCGCGAGTGAGAACGGGTCTGTGACGACGCACCTGCACGAAACTGATGCCTCCGGACGACAGATGTCTTTTTCGGACACTCGCACGAGGACCAAGTCTCGGTACGTACGTGCTTCCACATGGGCCTGCGCCGCACTCATCACGAAAACACGATACGTGCTCCCCAAAGATCTTTTACGCGAACAATGCGACTGACGTGAGCGCCGGGAATGCACAGACGGTGTCGTGGGTACGTTTCAGCCTGCTGGCTTGCGTGGGGGATGCGTGACGACGGTGTTAGATCGCGCCGTCCCTTACGCCCTGGAGGAACCTCAACTCGGGCTTCCGCATGTACGAAGTCGACTCTGTGGTAGGTACGCCACGTGCGTTCTTGTTGCGTCCTCAGGCCTCCTCTGGTGTCGATTCAGACATTTGACATCCTGGATGCGTACACGTACGTGCAGGTGGCAGGGCTCGCAGGGAAGACGTACTCACCTGCTGTGATGATGCAGCTGGATCAGCCGCGTGAATGAGTTCCCAGAGCTAGATAACCAGACAGAGGTAGGTCCGACATACGTGCTGGAGTACAGTGCGCGCGAAGCCTATGGCCAAAACATTACTTGGGGTGTCAACGACCCACTCAATGCGACGTGGTGGCATCTCGTCACTGAGCGTGAGTCACGTTGTCTTGCGACGGCGAGTGAACCCTAATGTTGGAGTGCGCGGTTTGTACAGAGATGGAGTACAATTCATCGTTGGTAGAGGTACGTGATCCCGACGGAGAGTCGACAGTGTCTCTACTTGTATTTCAGACGTTCAACACCTACCAATCCAAAAGTTCCGTAATGGGCAAGAACTGCGCCGACGGGTGTGTCCCATCCAAAATCTGTTATATCCGGAGTGGATCTTCCAGTCTCTCGTATGCGAACTGTAATCAGTCGTATACGTCGACGTAGTAATGGGATGCATCCTTCTTTACGTACTTACCATAACCAAACATTTCTTGGGATGTCGAGAACGAACGGGATTTTGAACGAACGCTTTCTTTGCTTTCCCAGATCTCAGGGATTTTTGAATGGGCTGGCTTTCCAACTTTTTTTCTTTCTTTTGTGATCCGCAGCTCTGTAGCACGTAAGAATTGCGAGATGAAGCTAGCCACATGAGTCGTTGGGCGGTGGGCATACCGTAACTATATCACGTGCATCTAGAATGCCTGCGTTATCAGATCTCGTCGATGGTATGCCTGCCTGGCGGAGGTCTTGCGACCAGTGTTAGGATGAGACGGGGGGAGATTCAAAGACCAAGTGTTGGGGCGCAAGAAGTGGCATCGTTAGAAGGTATGATGCTCGCCCTGACAAAGGAGTGTTTAGTGAGTGGGGAGATCAGTTCCATTGATCGAGGCACTGGCACATCTTGGCGGAGAGGGTGGCATCTCACCGTTGTCAAGCTCAAGGAGCTACGTGTGATGCGACGAAACGGCGCGGGAAGACAGCTAGAGGGATTTGCCCCCCTGAGCTAACGTGTGATCCTGTCCCCCTTTTTTTTTTCCATGTGGGCCATAGAAAATAAAAGAGTGGTTGTCGCCACGTCACGCGGAGTGGGTGAGTACGTATGGAGCCCCCCGCCCGGTCGTTCGTCGTGTTTCCCCGGCTTTGGGTTCGACGTGGGTGCTGTTCATTGGGCATTCTTTGCGAAGGGGTCTGAGGGGGTTTTGCGACCTGCCTGCTTGGAAGCGTTATAGGCAGGGAAGATGGACATCGGAGATCAAATTCCGGTGTCTCGTCGAGCGACAGGGTGATGATGTGGGTGGAGCTGTCGAAACAGCTAAGACGGGTGGATCACCTGCACGGCCGACTTGACCCGTCGCCGAGTGTCACTCAGAACCTAACAACTCGTCAGACGAGCCCGACTTGTTTTATTTTAGAGCGCTGAGCGTGCCAGGTCCTCACGAAATGCTGGCGTTTCTTTAAAGGATGGCGTCCTTATTATCCCGACATTGTCCTCGCCACGTTGGGGTCACGATGCGGATGTCTGGGATGTCATCGTTGGCGTCGAAACAGGAACATTCGCATCACTTTTACGCTGGGCCATGCTCTTCCTGCACATTGACGTGGAGTGTGCATTCCGAGCATGAACGTGCTCAGAGGCCGCAGTGACAGACGAACTTGCCAGCAACCCCTACTCGACCTTCCCCCACAAGGCCTCCATATTCCGATTGTGACGTCCTTTCTCACAGCGACACTCTCTGGGACGACCGCTCGGCGAGTGACGATGCCAAGGTCAACTGGGGTTCGCGACGGCTATGGAATCACAATGGGACTCGGTCGCGCGCGGTAGAGACAGCGGACGGAGATGCTCGACATTCAGGTGGCGGTCTTCATATGCGAATGTACAAAGAAAGGCATAGCAAGCATCGTGCTCGGATCATGGCTGTTCTCGAGCACGGAGACGTACATACGTATACAGAACGAGTAAGTGAGTACACGCTGCATCAGGTGGACAACTGAACGCGAAGGGGTCTTCAGACCATGGTAGGGCAAGATGAGCAGACGCGCGGTTCCACACTTTTCTGATGATCAACTACGAAACCGAACGTGGAGAACGGGTCTCTGCTTCTCTCTCCATTCGGCGAACTCGCACCGTCTGGCGATGACGATGTGACGCATACAGTGTACCCTAGCAGGACGGCATCCCGACAAGGTTGAGTACCACGCGTCAGGGTTTTTTACGCCACCCGCCACCGGCTCCCAACCCCCTCCCTCTGGGTAGAGACAGACGCTCCTCAGGTCTCGATCTCTTTAGGGAGATAAGGTCTCAATAGGCTCAATTGAATGGCTTTGGCCGGTCGCCAGGACTTATGTTACCTGTCGCCTTGCACGACGCAATTCCAAATGTCTTGTACAATTTCGTCGGTGGAACGGACGCACCGGATGTCCCTGGGGATGTTCCTGTCCTGGGTTGTCACCAGCTCGTGTTCGTCGCCTGGCCTTGTATCTAATGCAACTCTTGCACGGTGTACCTTTGCACTGGGAGGATTATCCGTATGCGCGTTACTGCAAGCGACATGTCCCACCAGGATGAGGCGCGCCGATCGGCCTACACGGCGTGCATGGGAACGTGGATGGCTCTAACATTGCAACCTAAATTATGGGGTAAGCCTAAATTGGGCCCTGAACAGAACGAATTGAATAACAACGCCCAATGTATTTCGTCCCGCAGGCGTGGAAAATTCCGTAGGTCGTTCATTACTGGGGGTTACTCATCAATCACCGATCTGCCCTATTGTTCGAGTTCAAGCCCCCCGCTCGTCCGCAGTTGGAAACGGTAAGTTGGTACACAAACGCACACCAACCGGAAGGATTGAGTCATTGGTCAAACAAACAAATATTGCCACAGTTCGTTTTGCAAGTGTGTCCACCGCAGTCGCTTATGTCCCACCTACGCCCTGGAGTTCTGACCAAGACCCGCACCCGAGAACGTTGTTGTATACCTTTATGGTAAGTTGTCAGGTAATGCCTTTATCGGACAAGTTACCCGGCCAGTTGGAACCCGCCATGATCATGTGTGTGTCGTCACGAGTGCGGGGTACGTGAGCATGCTGTGCGATAAGTGCAATCATGCTACTCGAGGTAAGATCGTTGGGCAACTTACATAATAATGTCATGGGCACTTGGAAAATGCCGACAGGTCGGTAACAAATCTCACCCGAGGCAGTGTTCACATTCAGGTAAAAACCAACACTTGGATCTAAGATGAACAAACCGTTGTGATAACGACTGGAGAGAAAAACGTCGTCGCTTCTTGTCTACTTTCCGTCTTCCAGCATGTGGCTACGGTAAAGGCCGTACAAATCTCCCACGGCTATCCGCGAGCAAAGGTAGTTGTTCCCACGGTTACGGGGGCGAAAACAAGCTCGTCAAGCTCGCAGCGTCTGCCTGAAAGGGCCCACCTGCGAACGAGGAAATGCGGGTCCTACAGACGTCGGGAACAAGTCACGATGGTGGGCAGTGAAACTGATTGCCGCCATTGCTCCGACGGATGCCACACTTCCGGCCAGGATCTCAATGACAGCGATCTAGTGCGAGCATCGCAGAGCCTGTCCAGGTAAGCCTTCTCTGCCACTGAGAACGTGCAAACCCAACTCTGTCGTCGCATATAGTTGTTGCCTGTTTTGTACGACATACACGGCCAATTCTTCACGAGTCTTCCATGGTGCTGTCACTCCGGTTGGTGGGCCATGTCACATAATTACGTCGTACTCATTAGATTCGACGATAACGCGTTGGGCCCGGCGTTTGAAGCGGTCTGACCAACAGATCCAAGTGGTTTTAGAGAGCCAATTCGGAAGATTTAGGTACATATGGCATCCACTCGTTCCGCAATAGACACTACTTTCCCCATTCGGCGATCTGCACACTCCCTCAATTCTATCAAACGCCCTTCCTTATGCGCTGTGATGAACTCGATCCCACGGGAAAAGGTGCATATAGCCTCTGGTGGGCATCAGCGCCGCTTTATTCAATCTCTGTCGTCGGCGTACGGAGTGTATGCCGTGCTAAATATGACTGCATCTGTAGATCGCTGAAATGGGTATCGATCCAGGAGCTCTTTCGCCATCAAGTTCTCCTTCTCTTGATCCACGAGCGTCCAAGCGAGTCTTACGGTCATGTTCTACATACGTCGTACGCCACATGAACACTCCCTGGTAGATCCGACTAGTGATCCGACATGTCGATAAAAGCCGACCAGAAATCGGTACGTGCTTCGCTCATTCCTTCACCGTCGCAAGCATGGGCATCATCGACATCACCGAACAAACAAACAGGAAGTTCCTTTGCATCTTTCAGCGCACCCGCGATGAAGTGATCATGCACATGTCAAACACCATGCCCACGGAAGCCGTTGACTGGTTCCGTCGCGTACGCTGTGTCTTGACCAGAATCTTAGCGCTGCATCGCTCACACTCGCCGCTGTTGACGTATGATAGAACTTGGACTATAATGTCCCGGATGGGAAGCCGAGCAACATCATGTCCGTTGTGGACGTTGCGGAAATTCTGCAGGGTCGACCGTTGTCAGACGGCGAGTTCTTCAAAGCGGCACTGCTGGAATGGTGTATCCGGCTCGTCAGTCTCATACTTTCTTTTCCTTCCTGGGCAATTCATTGATGAGAGCTAGCTCCAAGCATCACGCTCGTATATCTATGCGGATGAGCAACCGCACAGGCATCGTGACCAGCAATGCTGGTATGCGGGCGATGATATTGTAATCAAGGATTCGCTCTGGCTGGACGTCGTGATGTATTATTTGCTGAAGAAATACTTTCGCACGGAGACATACTATGTACATCTGCTCGAGCTGTTTCAGGATGTCAGTCCCTTTCCTTCCACCTGTGCATACCTACGAATCAGACCGCTGATCGCGAACGACCTCCACAGACGACGTTCCAGACCGAAATGGGCCAGCTGGTCAATGTCGTCACCGCCTCGAAGGATCATGTCGATCTGAGCAAATTCTCTCTGCAAAGGTCCGTATCGATCTCCTCTGCTGCCCTGACCTTACGCGTTCACGCTTCTATAGATATACTCTGATCACACAAAGGAAGGCCACTAGTTTCTACCTCCCGGTCGCCGTTGCCATGTGTATATGTGGCATTCCAGAAACGTATACTACTCACGGGTGCCTTTTCTCCCCATACACTGCCGCGCGCTCCATTCTCCTCCAGCTTGGTGAATATTTCCAAATCAAGGCAGACTTTCTCAACTACGTGGACACGATCGGAGAAGTCGGAAAGACAAGGTCCGACATCAGTGAGAACAGATGCTCCTGGTGCATCAATGTTGCACTTGTCGTCTCATCACCCGAACAACGGAAGGTGTTGGAGGAGAATTACGGGCGGATGGACCCGGAAAGGGAAGTGCGAGTGAAGGAGATATATGAATTGAGTGGGCTGAGAGAGCAATATCGAGTATATGAGGCAAGCCTGAAGGAAGGGATCGAAGCACTGATTAATGAAATTCCGGAGCCGGATGGGAACGAGGACGAGAATATGTTGAAAAGAGAGGTGTTTTTGAACTTCTTTGACAAGATTTATGGGAGGATGGAGTAGGGGCATATGCTGTGGATCCAGAGTGTCAGGCCGTTCTTTTCTTCTCCAGTGATGCATGTGTTGCGTATGCGTGTATTTTCTATCGATGTTCCGCGAATAGAATAGGATATACCATCCACTCGAGTTGTATTTAAAACTTATTATTCTACTGATGGAATGTCTTGAGAACCGATATCAGGTCGGAGACCATCCGTTCTCGCATAGCGCCCAATCTTGCCAGTTATCATAATACGGTCCGTCGATGATTTATCCACCCATTTATTTCTCTGCCAAATCCTGTGACAAATTCACCACCTGGCGCTCTACTCAGACTCGCTCTCGCCGACAGCCTAGCAGAGCAGGCGTTTCTTCCGCAACACATGTGCTGTGTTCGAAGAGGCACTTGGTTCGGGTTGGCTCAGGTTCTCCATCATCAACGGGTCTTTAGCGTATACTGCGTGTCGTCTACCGAATTGGCCAGTTGACGATAAACATGCGAGCGCAGCTCGTTCGGTACGACACGTATGACTCTGTCGGCGACATATCATCGCCTCCAGGTCGACTGGGGATAGGATGCGTAAAACGGGCCGGGTCTGAAGTTGCGACGCTATAAAAAGTTCAAGGCGCTCTATCGACCCGAGGGCATGAGAAGCAGACCCTGAATCTCGTCGTCAGGACCCAGAGGCTGGCGCCCTGCCACAGGTCCCCAACCCAATTCTCCACGATAAAAAAAGGAAATCAAAGAAAAATAAAGGAAAACAGAGAAAAAAAAACATCCGAGCTGAGGTGGTCCATCCACATCCGACGATCATATCCATGCCCTCCCTTTTTTTTTTTTTTTTAAAAAAAGTGTCGTCAAACTTCCTGGTGGGAAAGGCACTGAGCCTCCTAGAAAATAGCGCAGGTCTGAGTTTGATCGATGATCATCTAGCAGGGAGTTCCGCTGACTCTCACTGACTTGGAAATAGGTGAGTGTGCCTGTGGTATCTGCATTCTGGACAACGCCTTGTTGCGATCATGAGTGTCGATACCCGTCGTGTTCTCTCAAGCCCACTCCACCGCGGCATCGTGTACACGAGCATGACGGCGTCTTCCAAAACACAAATTCCATACGACATTCACTACTCCTGTAGTGACGGGCTATATCGTGCGTGGCCTTTTGCGGCCGCCGCTGTCGCTGGGGTCGATATGGTTCTCTGTGGGGTTTGGTAATGCTTGCAGGAGAGCCCAGGCTCGACAGTAATCTAGACCACTTCCACGCAAGCTAGGCCACCAGAATGACCAAGGGGCACGGAAAAGGGAAGGCCAAAAGAGCTACTACTGAGGAGCCCAGAACATGACTCGATTGCCACGAACGTGCGACCAGGCATGGTCAGTCAGGGATGTGGTTGAACCCTGTCTTCTACCCCGAGCTTTGTCGTCTTCCCGCTAGGCAAATGACCGTCACGAGTCCTGTCCGGTCAGCGCAACGCGTCTATCAAAACCTCGTTACTTCATTTGACGGTTTATTGTCATGGTCCAGGGCTCATTGGACAACTCACGGGACGCAATCCCAGCCCTCTGTTGCACCATGCTGACATATTGAAAATGGAACGCTTGTTGACCAATATGGTCCAATGCTTTAGAATCTCACCTTATTGAAACTTGGCCCACTTTCTCCACCTGCTCAGATCAACTTCTCTCATTGAAATGTCTCGCCAAGCAGGTCGACTCTTTCGGAAAACGGGTACCATAGCAGTGAGCAGGCATGTGGGAATTCAGCTGCGCCTACCCATGAGTCTTCTCTCCTGACTGGGACACATTCACAGATGCGACACAGATTTGGGATTGCCCCTTCTGACCGTGCCGACTTGGTGTGGGCAGAGGAAGTCATCAAGTCAGCATGCCCCCCTCCTTTGGGTTGTTCCTGACCGTTCGATGCCAGCAACCGACCAGCCGAACTAAAGTGCGCTAGAACAGGGTAGCTCCACCTTGTATAAATACCTGTGGGTAGAACCCTGAGGTAGTGGCGAAAATGTTCCCTTCTATTGGCGTGATAGCTCAGCTGCTTGTACCATCATGGTTCGCGACGGATACAGTCGACTCTCTTCACACCTTTGGTGGCATTAGCTCTGGCTGTTCTACTTCTGGACCTATCTCTTGCCAGACCAGCAGGGTATTTGACACGTGTTGCACTGAGTACCCAGGAGTACGATATTCTGGATGACTTGCCGGGACCACGCCTGACCTTTTTTTTGTATGTCCTAGGGCCTCCTATTGCAGACTCAGGTGATTTCTTTTTGCTATGCCATATATTTCGATGAGGCTGATTGTTGTACGCAAGTTTTGGGACACTGACGTTAGCGGAAGCCCTACTGACAGTTGGACGATCCATGGTATGTGACAATTCCTGTCGAGAACGAGTCAATCTCATTTGCATTACAGGTTTATGGCCCGACAAGTACGCTCAATAGCCACACCATGTTTACCGATCGTCGCTCATTTTCATCCTCGTTTACAGCTGTGATGGCACATACCAGGAAAACTGCGATTCGTCGCGCAACTATAACATCGCCGAGGTGTGTCGGATTTCATGGTGTTCCTTCTATAACGACCTGACACATGACACTGCCCACCAGCTTCTCCAAGAGCAAGGAGCGACTTCGACGCTGGATTATATGCAACAATATTGGCTAAACAATAGAGGCTCCAGTGAGCACCTTTGGAACGTACGTCAGGAGTGCTTGTCTACGCGACGATTGTGCTGAGCACGGTCTACTAGCATGAATGGTCAACGCACGGCACGTGCTACAGGTAATGATCTCGATGTCTTTCGTGGATGTGCCTCAAGTCCTTTTTCGTAGTACGCTCGAACTCTCTTGCCTCCCAAGGGGGAGCCCCGAGGGATCCGAAGTAAGTTGCTCATCATGACCCGAATCTCGCTCACAAGGACCCAATCGGATCTGACATCATTTTTCCGTCTTTGAAAAGGCTGTCGCATACTTCGAGGTCGTCGTTCAGCTGTTCCAGACGCTGCCTACGTACACATGGCTCGAAAACGCCGGAATCACACCCTCTGAGGAACAAACCTACGACCTATCGGAGATACTTTCCGCACTAGAGCAAGGTTCTGGAGGTGTACGTTTCAGAGCGACCTCTTTTTTATCGAGCTCTGGGCTGTCACATCTAAGATGATGTTGTCCTTTGATCATAGTACACGCCTGCCGTTGGTTGCTCTCATGGCAAGCTGGATTCGATCAGCTGGTTCTTCCACTTGAAAGGATCGCTCGTCGACGGAGAGTTCGTTCCCATGAGTAAGCGTGGATTATTCCTACTTTGTCGTCTGGTCTGCTTATACGCATGCGTCGCAGACTCGCCAAAGCAATCCACTTGTCCCCAAACTGATATTCAGTATCTCCCAAAGGAAGGTTGAGGGATCGATGGTGGCATGCCTGTTGTGATAACTTTGGTGTATACGTGTGAGTCTAGTTCAACCAAACTTTTGCAATTCAAGCGTGTATACCTGGGATCAGAGATTCTGCGGATGTGACCAAGGTTTGTGGGACACAGGTGTGGATTAAGGTGATCGGTGCAACGCCGCTTATGGTCTGGTCTTTTCTTACGTTCCTCCACAAATACTGCCCTTCATCCGATGCATCATACCACGTGAGGCAGCGTACTCAAGGAAACGGGAGTGCACCCTGGACTGTCTCCGTTTGCCAGCCAGAAGTTACAGTTACGAAAGGGGTGGCGACATTGAGCACAAGTCAGCTATGATGCCGCCCATGTCAGCCCGGTTGGTCTTGTTGGCCCGAATTGCGGCAAATGTCGGTTAGCTCGGGAAGCGAGAGTGGTCCTGTTCGGAGATCTGTGTGTTCGTTACTCAGATGACCTAGTGCCTGATCGGTCTCAACAAGCGAGCTAAACCAAATCGTGCTCGCAAGTTTGGTGTTGAGCGTCCCAGTCTCCGAGCTGCCTGTCTCTATTCCATTGCGCAGTCGAGAAACATGGGTTCGTGTTCTTCCAGATTCTATGTCCGTATGAATCCATACAGAGACATCGGGATGCATGATGGACAAGACAGGGAACAATTGTCGGTCACTTTCCAGATTCTAGCTCTCCAGTTGATACGCCCTCCCCTGCCGAATCCGAGTTCAACTCTGTGGCAACAGTCATGAACCTGACAAAACGGAACCGTCAACGCTCGTATCACGACACGATTGCGGATCATGCGCGACGCACTGTGCAGCATGGGTGCCCGCGAGGACCCTCATCGCATCCAAGTCGTTCTGGAGCTGTTCCATGAGATCGGCTGTTTGACCGACTGCGCGGGACATGTTTTTCAGGCTGGAAGCCAGTTGGGCATAGAGCTTGTCCTTGGCCTGGGTAGCACCCGAGCGACTCATCGGTGGTCGAGGGGATGTCGGTGACAACGCTTCCCACGATGACGAGAGTCTGCAAAAGGCTCCGGGACACGCCCCGCGATGTTGGGGGTCGAGCTGGCAGTTAGGCGGTGGCTTCCAAGCGTCGGGTGGGCGCTGAGCGAGCCCTCGGGCATCAGCCAGCTTCCCTGATGGCCAACGCGCGGGCCGTGTCTAATTGTGTAATTGTGGACACCCGTTCGAGTTGCTGTGTGGGATTCATTGCCCGAATTCATAGTCGACGGTCCCTTCCTGTACCCCTCCTCTTGCACTCGCCATGACCGGTGCTCAAACACACTTCGACAAAGCAATTCATGAGATCGAGCACAGAAATCGTATGAAAAGACCCTCCATCGATCTCTCGGTACAGCATCTGGAAAACGGCACGACGATCAGTACGCGCGAGCGCATCGTCAAAGATGTCCGCCGTTCTTATCTGTCACACAGGGTGTTGCCTGACCACATGATTCTGTCGTTTACTAGGTCTCGCAGCCTGCCCGGGGCATTCCAACCGATGCGCAGTTCTTCTCGTCGCACGATCAAACGAAACCCAACCTCGATTTCCTCAGGGACCACTTCTTCCACGAAGGTCGGGTTCGAGCGGACCACGCGCTTTGGATTATCGACAAGGCCACCGCTCTGTTCCGGATCGAGCCTAATGTTCTGGACATCGACGCTCCGGTCACAGGTGAGCCTTTCACATAGATGGTACCACGTGTATTCTACAGGAGACAAGCAGCTGATCCGACCGTTTCTTTCTGCTAGTCTGTGGCGATATCCATGGACAATACGTTCGTCGATCCGTTCTGCGACCGAGTAAGATGCGTGGAGCTGATGCTGATTCAAGTATGACCTCATGAAGCTGTTCGAAAAGGGCGGAAACCCAAAGACGACTCGCTATCTCTTTTTGGGCGATTATGTTGATCGGGGATACTTTAGCATCGAGGTACCCTCTTTCTTCTCTTACTCGATGCTTGGCTCATCTTTTTTCTGTAAAGTGTGTTCTCTATCTGTGGGCACTGAAGATATGTTTTCCGGACAGCTTGTTCCTCCTACGGGGTAACCATGAATGCCGACGACTGACCGAGTACTTTACATTCAAACTCGAATGTGAGGCGCCCCCTTTATTGTTGCTTGCCCTTCCCCCATCTACTAGAGACTCCTAGGCCATCGCAAGTATTCCGAACGTTTGTACGACGCGTGCATGGATTCCTTTTGCGCACTTCCTCTGGCTGCTATAATGAACAAACAGTTCTTGTGCATACACGGTGGTTTGTCTCCCGAGCTTAATACCCTTCATGAACTCCATATGGTTCGCGTTCCCGAAGGTCGTCCGTACATTTGGTCAACTCGCTAATCTCGTGTCAGCTGGACCGATTTCGTGAACCTCCAACGCACGGTTTGATGTGTGATATTCTCTGGTCTGATCCGACGGAGGATTTTGGATCTGAAAATGGAAACGACAACTTTTTGCACAATCACGTCAGGGGTTGCTCCTTTTTCTTTACGTGAGTATGCTCCACCATGCGTTCGGAATGATAATTCATTGGCTGTGATTTCCGATCGACTAGTTACTCGGCCACGTGCAAGTTCCTGGAGAGGAACAATCTGCTGTCGGTAATTCGAGCACACGAAGCCCAGGATTCGGGGTATGTACCACTCTGATCCTTTGACATCGTCATCGACAAGTCGATTTCTTTCCAAGCTTTCGTATGTACCGCAAGGCGCCAGGTACCGGTTTTCCCACTCTCATCACCATATTTTCTGCTCCAAACTACCTTGATGTGTACAACAACAAGGCCTCTGTACTCAAATACGAGAACAATACGATGAACATCACTCAATTTAATTGTACGTCACACCCATATTGGTTGCCAAACTTCAAGGACGTTTTCGAATGGAGTTTACCATTCGTTGGGGAAAAGAGTATGTTGTCTCGTTTCGTGATGGTTCCTTGTGTTGTATTTCGTTGATGCATTTTTTTTTCGTAGTCACTGATATGCTTGTTGCGGTACTTAACACGTGCTCCAAGGAAGAGCTCGAGGACGACCACCTTCCTGAACCTCACCGTGATGACGTCCGCGAGCGGAGAAAGGTTATCAAGAACAAAATTCTTGCAGTCGGACGGATAGCACGCGTATTTGCAGTGCTTCGGTAAGCTAGTTTCGCTTGATACAACCTAATCCTTACGCTTTTGCGTACAGGGAGGAGTCCGAAAACGTCTCCGAACTCAAGAGCATATCGACTACCGGCAGGCTCCCTTACGGGACACTGGCACTTGGTGCGGAGGGTATCAAGAAAGCTATATCAAGTTTCGAAGACGCGTACGTGTCTCTCTGTCTTGTCTCTCCTACATCTCCACATCGTCAGCGCACGCTTGACAGACGAAAGTCGGATATCGAGAACGAGCGGTTACCTCCCGCACCATCATCCGTGGGGGAGAAACTTGCCACCTCGCGCGGTCAAATCAAGTCGCAGGTCCTGTCACCGACGCCTATGTTAACCTCCACATCCATGCCCATGTCCACACGGCCGATGACGCCTTCGGACGACGGTCACTCAGAGGCACCATCTCTCGAACGTGCATCTTCCCCAAGCGCATCAAGTATGAGTTCGCCCCCGACACCACCACCTCCGCCACCGAATTCGGAACGACGGGGAAGCTTGAGGCTGGGAGCGTCGACGAGCCCGTCGACGCGGCAACGGAGCGTGCAGAGCGCCTTGTCGATGTTGCAGGCGGCATTGGACGGGAAGAAGGGCGGGCCGGGTTGATATCGGACTTGTACGCGTGCTGGGATGGTGAATGGGGAGTGCGTTTGTAGATTTTTTTTCTTTGCCCGGTGGCGCATGCGTTGCCCGGTACATTGGCAAACGTTAGATGTGCCTGTGACTAGGACGGGGGACTCTGCGAGTTCTTGTGTGTTGTTCGATGAGGATGAATTTTGTGTAATTGTGTTCGCCTCATCGGTGTCGACCGTAGGATGGGTGTAGCGTCCTCGAACACTCGTTTTCCTACTAACATCTTCGCGTGTTTGGCTGGAGGAAAATAAGCGAACCACGGCGGGCCTTGATCGCAAGAAAAGGGGTATCCCAGGATCCGTCATGCAATGGAATAGACTACAAACAAGACCGCTTCGCAATACAACGCGAAAAGTACAAGCGCCAGCGCGAAAATGTGTAGAGGACATGACACACCACAGGTTCTCATAACCACCACACGTCGCTCACTCGACGATCGACTCGAGCGCGACCTTGGGCTTCAGCAGCACCTTGGTCTCCCACTGACCCTCGCCAGTCGTTCCCAACCGCGTCCTCTTCCTCAGACCCAGGTCCGTCGCACACAGTACCTTGGGAACGTTCCTTCCTCTCGTCCTCACAGACATCCCGTTGTTATACGAGTCCTCCATTTCTGTTGCGGCGAATGCGGTCGCTGGTTGGACCATAGTCACCTCGAAATCGCAAGAGGTGATGTCCTCGACGACGATCTTGTTCGCACGCATGGCTAAAGAGATCAGGAAGGAGAGCTTGTCGGAGAATCTGGAAGAGAGAATCGAGGTGACGTCCGACTTTGGCACGTTGCATCCAGCGGCGAGGAGGATGTCGCTCAGACTCAAGATGACCCAGTTCGTGATGTCGGACGCCGTCTGCGAATTGTCGAACGGCGCAGATGGGACGTGTGCGCGCGTAAGGGCCCGCCAACGGCCGGCGACTACCTGTGTCTCTGATCGTGCGTGTGAACATGTTGGGCACGGATCTTTCTTTTCTTTTCGAGCGACGACAGCTCACCTTTTTCGTGCATGTCCTGGTAGATTTCGTCAATGAGCCGGTTGTGGTTCTCGTCGCCACCGACTATCCAAGCGGATGCGACCCGGTGCAGATGATACATCAGGCACGCCTGGAACGCGATCTGTATCAAAATGGGATCGTCCTCATGTTTTTTCGTGCCGAGGAAATGGACAAGGGCATTTCCGATCGTACCCGATGCGCGTTTGCGAGCTGCCAGCTGTTCGTCCGTTATGGCCGCTTGCGTCGTCATGTAATCGAAGAACAATCCGACCATGGAGTCAGCCATGAATGCAGTGGTTTGCAGTACCTCTGCATTGACTCTCTGGATGATGCTGGTAACCTCAGTGCCAGAATGTGTGTCCGCCCTTCTGGGATAACTCCGAATGCCTTTGGAGTCTGACACTTGATCCTCCAGGTTCGTCAAGAGGTGGTTGAGTTCTCTCTTCAACTCTGACGATTCCTCTTGTGCGCTATGGAGCTCCCTGCTTTGAATGTCCAGAAGCCGCTTAAACTCGGCAGCCATCTGACTTGAATCTTTCACATTGGAAAGCTCGCGACGAAGGACGTCTCTCTCGCGATGACATTCGTTCAGCTCGAGAGCATATACGTCGAGCGACTTTCTGACTTCTCCCAGTTCCAACTGCGCCTGTGTTCGGTCATGATTGGCGTCCGCGAGCGCTGTTTTGAGCTGTTCGGTCTCTTCTGCATGCACCAGCTTGAGCTGTTCAATCTCCGCGTTGACATTCCCCTTGACGGACTCCGCGTCTCTCCGTTCGTGCTCGCGGTCATCGGTCAGATCCTTGACTAGTTGAACGTGCTCCTGTAAGCTTATTTCCAACTTCCTCACTTCCTCCCTGTGCGCCTCGCGAGCAGCACTCAGCTCTCTCCTCAGTTTTTCCAAGTCATACTGCGTCTTAGACTGCTCCTGTTCCACCTTTACACGCCCTGCATCCGACCGTTCCATTTCTTTTGAATGCGTTAGCTTGAGCCGCTCGAACTTTGCATTAAAATTTGCTTCGATGGACTCCACATCTCTCTGTACGCGCTCGCGATCGGCGGTTAGGTGTTCCACCCGTTGACCGTGCTCCTGCACGCCCATTTTCAACCTCTCGACCTCCTGCTTGTGTGCCTCGTGGGATGTATTCAGCTCCTGCTTCAACTCTTCCGTCTCGGATTGCATCTGCAAGAGCTCCTGTTTCGTTCTTTCTTGTGTGGCGTCCAGCTGTTGGGTTTGTCGCCGAAGCATGGATTTGAGTTTCTCGTTCTCCTCCTTGAGTGTATCTATCACAGCGTCAACATTCACGCTGGCCTCTCTCTCTTCTTCCCATTCCCACCCACGACGGCTCCCAGTAGAAGGCTGGTCCTTTTCCCGTTCCTGATCTAGGTGGACATGAGGCCGAGGCTCCGTCATCCATTCCCGCCCGCCCTTTGACCTGCGCCGTGTAGCGAGCGACGCTTCGATCTGTTGGCGCAATCGGTCCGATTCATCTTGGGACTGGAGGGGCGGGGGTGTGGGCCCCTCGGGCGCGCGCTCTGGCTTGTGCCATGCGGTGGGCGACGCCTCGAACTGCTGATGCGCGTGGTCCCTCTCCTCCCGCACAGCGACGGATGGGACCCGGAACGGTGCCCCACGTGGGTAGTCATCACCATCGTCTACCTGGTGATGTTCGAGGCGTACAAAGTCAACCTCGTCGTCGACATCGGATGATGGGGGTGACACTCGCTCGACCTGCCGCCTCTGCGTGTCCTGTCCTGAACGGGGTGGGTATCCATGCGTTGTGGTGGTCGATGGGTTAGGGGCGTGCACGTGAGGTGTGGGCATGAGTGTATTCTTCCACTTTTGGCCCGAAAGCCAAGAGTCGCTAAACATGACGACAACGACCAGGTGTTTGGGTATCTAGCTTGGGCGGACGTTGAGTCGGCGCGCGACGGTTCGGAGATAAAAGGAAGTGGCGAGCGACGAGTGACGGATGTGCTAAATGACCAGTAAGAGCGAGCGTGAGGACGGTCGTCGAAAGCTATTTAAACACAGGTCGCTACAAATGTGCTCAAGCAACAGAGAACGCCTTCCAAGATGGCTTTACCTTGGAGCTACAACGGACGGCGTTGGTGCATTGAACACGACTCGACAGAGGGGGCAGTCGGAAGAGGGTAAGGGAGAGGCGTGGTGAGGAAGCGAACTTAATCTCTCCACACGGGAATACCCTCAAGCGAGGCTCTAGACCGGCCCGTTGACTAAAGTCGTGCGTTCGAAGCCCCGCATCGTTGTCACCTGTGCTGCATCCTGCTGGGGGCTCTGGGACGAGACCCCGCGGCAGGGCGGGGGACAACCTGATGCCATCAGAATCCATACTCGCAGTGACGGGACCCTGAACCCATCACGCTCAAATGGGTTTATACCTGGGCAAAATTCGGGTTAGGCCGCTTATGGTCCCCATTGGACGATAGAAGTGTCACCTTTATACTGGCACAGGTGGATGGTGATGCACGTCTAGACTCCAATATATGTCTGAAGCTAGAACGCAGTACTTGCCTTGATATATAGGTATCTAGGTGCAGACGGATTGGCACTTTGGGTGGTTGACGGGGATCCTGAAAAGTACCTGCAAGTGCACTGGAGCCCGGGAATAGTCCATCAAATCGATTGCGCCGGGCAAATTGTGAGTGGGCCATATTACCTGTGGTGTAGCTTCCCAATTTGGCATTGACTGGCTCGTATTTCCATCCCGTTTCTTGTTAGTGTTTCCTTCTGTATTTCTTCCCTCAATTGTAGCTCTGCGATGCTGAAGTTGTACTTTTCTCCCACTTCCGTTCTCAAATCTCTCATGCAAGCAAGTTTGCTCAACATCTTGGCCATCTGCTTGCGGGTCTTGTTCCGAATGAATTCATGGCTTTCATATATAGTCGACCATAATTCGAGCATCAACCATGCTCATGCAGAGTACAGATGGACCTGTTTTTAAGTTCTTTGATGATAGGATTGCCCTCCTCGTGTTCCTAGTTCTTGTCATAGTTGCATCAGGTACTGGCCCTCGTTGACTGCACGTTATCGTGGACATAAGTTGCGAAGGTGATGGAAACAGCCATGATTTCTTCTGCTGACCATGATCCGGAACAGGAAATATACTGGGGCATTGAGCAACACTTTGGACTATGAATGTGTGTGCATTGATGCTTATGCACCTCTAGCACAACAACCTCAGCTTCGAGATGGGGCCGAGAGGCCATGCATCAGGATCACAGAGGATAACCAGGAAACAAGGAAACAAGGCAGTAATTCTGATTCCTTGAAGGCAACAGACATCTGGTGCTGTAGCTGTATTGTATTGTATTGTATTTTTTTTTTTTTGAAATAAAGTTATTCTTGCCACCCACCACCTTCTATCTAGGCATACTAACTATTTACCTCTTTATTCCAAACAAGTATAGGAGCAAAAAATTAGTACACTGGTTAAAGTTACAAGAAACCAAGATCAAACTACTGGTAACATTTTCATTTTTCCCCCTGATTCTTTATCCTTGTTTTTTGCTTACCATCAGGGATTTCTATATCCTGTGTACCTGCAATGTTCTCTGAATTACAGTCCATTCTTAATGTTTTATTGAATATGTTATGTGCTCAGCAGAACACAATGGTCTTATCATGTGACTGTGAGACTTCATTGCCAAACAAGGATAACTCTAGGTTATAGTTCAGTTCTATTCAGAGTATTTTCCCAACTCATGGTGATAGTCACAAGATGTGGCTGGATCTCAGATGAAATCTTAGATTAATACTGATGATATCTGATCTAATTTGTGGCAGAGATCTAGATAGATCTTTTTGGCCTTATGATGGCCATGCCTCAATCATATCCACTATCCTTGAGTCTTTTCTTTCATTTTCCCATATCTGTTGTGCATCTTGTGCAACCACCACTTTCACATCATGTAATTGTGGGAACAATACTCCTTTTCAGGTCAACCCTAGCCTAGGGCTTGGCTATTTATTATGAGTACCTTATGATTTGGTCATATTTCCATGGATCTGATGGATTCTGAGATCTATGATCTCATCTGTGGCAGAAATCTCCATCCTCATGTGTTACTCTGATCTTTCATTATGAGTCTCCACTTCTCTTCCATTCCTATCCCTTAATCCATGAGGCCACTGCCTTACTCCTTATTCCCACTCCATGCTTTCTTCTTATTTATTTAATAGTGTGATCTTACTGCTATTGGTGTCCATAGATAGCAGTACTCTAGGATAGGCTAGATTAGTTGGTCCATGCACCTCTCTAGGCCATATATAAGGGGCAGGTACTGAAGTGGGAGCTTCCCGCTACTCCTTGATACTCGAGTCTTCCTTGGTGGATGCTTCTATCCTGTTCCTGATAACTGCTGAGG
The DNA here is from genome assembly GCA_038088935.1 of Pulveroboletus aff. viridisquamosus. NCBI lineage: Eukaryota > Fungi > Basidiomycota > Agaricomycetes > Boletales > Boletaceae > Pulveroboletus > Pulveroboletus aff. viridisquamosus. The sequence goes on from JBBPJW010000176.1 coordinate 35,872, forward strand.
CTTTTGTGCTAGTGGCCTCGAACTAGGCAATAGAGAGTAAAGATAAGACCACTACTCTTGTATAAACCAATAGCCAGCAGTGCTGAGTAGTCAAACTGTATAACCAGCTAAGAGGTCAAGAGAGCAAGACTGGGGAAACCCCAGCTTGCACCTCCTGCCTTATATATTGTCAAGGTCTGTGCACAGACCATGTACAGAAGGTCTACCCTAAAGTGTGCTATCTGTGGACACCAATAGCTAAAGTAGCTCTGACCTCTAAATAAATAGATAACTAGGAGAACATAGGGCAATAGTGAGGAGTGAGGCAGTGGCCTCATGGATCAAGGGTAAGGAATGAAAGAGAAACCACACCATGAGGATGTGGGAGAATGAAAGTGCACAAGATTAGATCAATGAATGTAGCAAGGCTGCCTGGAGGCCGAGGAGATCCTATCTGAGATCTGCCACATCATGTGACCAATACCTTATGCAAGGGAATACTCTGAATAAAGGACTTAGCCTTAGCCTAGGGTTTGCCTTATTAGGTAACTCGTTTGCATGATCACGTGCAACTGATCACATGACCAGTGCATCTCATGCTCTACAGTTCCCATGGTCATGTGAGACCATCATGTTAGGCTTGAGCCATAACAGGTACAGGTAGTTAAGTCTCTCCAGATTTAATCACTTTGTATTTTGCTTTAGATACTTCTTTGGATCCCTACCCTTTCAGATCAGGCCCTCAGTGTTATGACTCTGGATTTCAGAGGCTATACCTAGATGAAGAGTGAGAGGAGGAACATGAAAGAAGGACCTAATAGAGGCTTTGGAGAGGAGCAACCAAGAAGGGAGTGACGAAGGAGGACTCAGAAGAGACTTGTGCCCATGCAACTAAGGGCCTGACCTGAAAGGGTAGGAATCCAAAGAAGTGCCTGAAGCAAAGTACAAAGTGATTAAGTCTGGAGAGACTTAACTACCTGTACCTGCCCCTTATATATGGCCTAGGGAGGTGCATGGACCAACTAATCTTGTTATGGCTCCAGCCTAACACATGGTCTCACATGACTGTGAGAGACCAAAAAGCATGTGATGCTCTGGTCATGTGATCAGTAGCATGTGATCGTGCGAATGAGTAGCCTTATAAGGCAAGCCCTAGGCTAAGGTTAGTAGTTTTTCAGAGTATTTTCCTGCACTTAGGTTTAGGTCATGTGACAGTGGCTGGATCTCAATGAGATCTTAGATCAGTCCCCAATGATATCTCTACAGAGATTAGGATCTGTATCTGTGGCAAAGATCCAGATTGGATCTCCTTAGCCTCTAGGTGGCCATGCTGCTTTCATGGATCAATACCAGTGTGCTTCCATTCCACCCACATCCTCATGGTGTGATAGCTCCTCTCCTCCATCCTGTATTCACAAGGCCATTGCCTCACTCCTTTCATACAATTCATGCATGTCATTCCTATTTATATCCCCAGTGTTACAGCTCAAGCCTAACACGACAGTCTCACGTGACCATGGGAACTGTAGAGCATGAGATGTGCTGGTCATGTGATCAGTTGCACATGACCGTGCAAATGAGTTGCCTAATAAGGCAAACCCTAGGCTAAGGCTAAGTTCTTTATTCAGAGTATTCCCTTGCATAAGGTATTGGTCACATGATGTGGCAGATCTCAGATGAGATCCAGATCCTTCCAATGATATCTGATCTCTTAATCTAGATTAGGATCTGATCTGTGACAGAAATCCAGATGGGATCTCCTCAGCCTTTAGGCAGCCATGCTGCAATCATAGATCTCTACCTGTGCTGTCTTCCATTCTCCCACATCCTTATGGTGTGGTTCCTCTTCCATTCCCTACCCTTGATCCATGAGGCCACTGCCTCACTCCTCACTGTTGCCCTATGTTCTCCTAGTTATCTATCTATTTAGAGGTCAGAGCTACTTTAGCTATTGGTGTCCACAGATAGCACACTTTAGGGTAGACCTTCTGTACATGGTCTGTGCACAGACCTTGACAATATATAAGGCAGGAGGTGCAAGCTGGGTATTCCCCAGTCTTGTCCTCTTGACTCTTACAGGGTTTATACAAGGGACTTTTAGAATCTGAGGGCTGTCTCCAAGAGAGGGATTCTCCTTAGCTCTCCTGAGGCTGGCTCATTTGGTTGCTGAGCTCCTAGCTTTACACAGGACCATCTTATGCTTTCTCTACTCAGCCTAGTTAGAAGCCACTAGCCAAAAGCCTCAGCAGATAAAAAGGCATTTATTAAGGAAGACATGAGACTCAAGGCAGGGCGGGTAGTTTCCCACTTCAAATCTAGCCTACCCTAGAGTACTGCTATCTGTTATGACTCTGGAAACCAGAAGCTACACCTAGACTATGATAAAAGAGGAGTGACATGAATGAAATCCTAGTGGAGGCTTAGATGAGGAGCAACTGAGGATGATCCTGAAAGAGTGAGGACAAAAAGGACTCAGATGAGACTTGAACTCGAGACTGCCTAGTTCCTATGCCTTGAAGGGCCTGGTTTCCTAAGAAGAGCTTTCTGTAAAGCCTAAATTGCCTAAGCTGCAAAGTGATAAAGTCTGAGGACTTTACCACCAAGTGCTTGGCCTTTATATACTACTCTAAGATGCGCATGGACCATGTACATCCATGTCTACCCTGAAGTTGTACAGTAAGCTGACCTATAGCAGTAAGGGCATACTTGTGTAGGCCTTATGGTAAGTGCATGGATCAGATATAAAGGAATGAGGCAAAGGGCCTCTTGTATGATGTGGCAGAATGGAAGAGGAAGGGTTGTGGTCACAATGAGGACGGGGATCTCAATCCACAGATGAGATCACCTTGGCAGATCCATCAGATCCATGGAAATGGTCAGATCTGAGATTGGGGAGATCAGGGGAAGATCCAGGGAAGATCCCTAGATGTGCCTCGTGACCACTAACCTTAGAGATACTTGTAGGAATATGCCAGATCCTAAGTTAGGGTTTAGCCTGATAAGGGATGGGATTCCCACGATCACGTGAGAATAAAAGTGGTCATTGCAAGGTTTGCAACACTATCTATGGACACCAATAGCAGTAAGATCGCACTATTAAATAAATGAGGAGAAAGTGTTACAACTCTGGAAACCAGAGGCTACACCTAGACTATGTTGGAGGAGGAGTGACACTGGAGAGAACCTAAGTGGTGGCTCAGACGAGGAGCAACTGAGGACGACTCTAGAAGATAGAGGACAAAGAGGACTCAGATAAGACACATGCTCGAGACTGCCTAGTTCCTATGCCTTTCTTGAAGGGCCTGGTTTCCTAAGAAGAGCTTTCTCTAAAGCCTAAAACTGCCTATGCTGTCAAGTAATAAAGTCTGAGGACTTTAGCACTCTGAGCTCAGCCTTTATATACTACTCTAAGATGTGCACGGACCATGTACATCTGTATCTACCCTAAAGATGTACAGTAAGCCAGCCAGTAGTGTAAGAGGCATACTTGTGTAGGCCGTAAGGTAAATGCATGGGGCAGGAATCAAGGATGAGGCAGTGGCCTCTTGTATGATGTGAGGGAATGGAAGAGAATAGGCATGGACACAATGAGGACGGGGATCTCAATCCACAGATGAGATCACCTTGGCAGATCCATCAGATCCACGGAAATGGTCAGATCTGAGATTGGGGAGATCAGGGGAAGATCCAGGGAAGATCCCTAGATGTGCCTCATGGCCACTAACCTTAGGAATACTCATATAGTATAAGCCAGATCCTAAGTTAGGGTTTAGCCTGATAAGGGATGGGATTCCCATGATCACATGAGAATAAAAGTGGTCATTGCATGGTTTGCAACAGAAAGCATGGAGTGGGAATGAGGAGTGAGGCAGTGGCCTTATGGATCAAGAAATAGGAATGGAAGAAAAGTGGAGACTCATAATGAAAGATCAGGGTAACACATGAGAATGGAGATCTCTGCTACAGATGAGATCATAGATCTCAGGATCTGTCAGATCTGTTGCGAATCTACACAACTACCACTTTTACTCTCACGTGATTGTGGGAATCCCATCCCTTATCAGGCTAAACCCTATGCTAGGACTTAGTATCTCTTTACGAGTATTCTCTAAAGGTTAGTGGTCACGTGATCCATCTATGGATCTCCCCAGAATCTTCCCTGGATCTCCCCAATCTCAGATCTGACCATCTCTGTGGATCTGACAGATCTGCAAGGTAATCTCATCTGTGGATTGAGATCCCCGTCCTCATTGTGACCATAACCCTTCCTCTTCCATTCTGCCACATCTTATGAGAGGCCCTTGCCTCACTCTTCATATCCGCTCCATGTATTTCCCTTACAGCCTACATGAGTACGCCTCTATTGCTATTGGCCAGCTTACTGTACATCTTTAGGGTAGGCACATAGGTACATGGTCTGTGCACTCCTTAGAGTAGTATATAAAGGCCGAGCACTTGGTGGTAAAGTTCTCAGACTTTATCACTTTGCAGTTTAGGCACTTTAGGCTTAGTAAAGCTCTTCTCAGGAAACCAGGCCCTTCAAGGAAGGCATAGAATCTAGGAAGTTCGAGTACGTGTCTTATCCGAGTCCTCCTCATCATCACTCTTTAGGCAGTTCCTCAGTTGCTTCTCATCTGAGCTGCCATTTAGTTTTCTCTCTCATGTTCCTCCTCTTTCATCCAGGTCTAGGTGTAGCCTCTGGTTTCCAGAGTCATAATAAGATCCATGGAGATATGATCAGATCTAGATAGGGAAGATCTTGGGCAGATCCTGGGAAGATCCCAGATCCTAGTCACATGACCACTGACTGTAAGGTACTTATAATAGATAGCCAAGCCCCAGGCTAGGGTTAACCTGAAAAGAAGTATTGTTCCCATGATCACATGATGTGAAAGTGGTGGTTGCACAAGATGTGCAACACTCAGTTGCATGGGCATGAGTCTCTTCTGAGTCCTTCTTCATTGCTCCCTCCTTGGTTGCTCCTCTCCAGAGCCTTCATTAAGTCCTTCTTTTGTGTTCCTCCTCTCACTCTTTGTCTAGATGTAGCCTCTGGGATTCAGAGTTGTAACAATATCTTTATGGATGTGGTTCCTTTTCTACCTTCCTTGATCTGTTATGCACCCCAAGAGTGCAATCTGAATACTAGCAACACTAGTAAGTAACAGATAATAACAATGACAAGAGGGCTTTGAATACTAGAGCCCCAAATTAGGCTTGGTGAATCTTGAAAGAGAGTAACCTGAATTAGCACTAGCAACTAGTGTTCAGGCATTAAGAGTAGAACAAAGAGTTATCTGGGTTAACTCAGATATGAGCCCAGAAAAAGGAAGTGAGTGTATGATACAAGTGATCAAGACTGGAGAGACTCCAGGTCTTGCCCACCCTGTATATATATTGCCAGAAGGCATAGCCTTATACACAGGATAAGTAACCTACTATCTATGTAACCAATAGTAGTAACCTTTTGTACCTTTTTAAATAGAAAACTGGGCATAGGGTGATGAGTAAGGAATAAGGCAGTGGCCTTGTGGATCAAGGGATATAGAAGAGAACCACAACCATGAGGATATGTGAGATAGTAACTATCCTTGCTTGATACTCAAGTCTACCTTGGTAAATGCTTCTAGTATATCCTTGATAACTAATGAGGCTTTTGGCTAGTGGCCCCTAACTAGGCAGATGTAGAGAATGGAATGAGATCCTGGGCCCTTATATAAACCTTAGCCAGCAGCACTAAGTAGATTAGCCTGTATAACCAGCCTATAGGTTAAGAGAGCAAGACTGGGTTTCCCCAGCTTGCACTCCCTGCCTTATATATTGCCAGTACATGTGCACAGACCAAGTACAGGGAATCTACCCTAGACTATGCTATCTATGGACACCAATAGCAATACTGGCTCTCTATTAAATAGGTAAGGAAAATGCATGAATCATAATATAGGAGTGAGGCAGTGGTCTCATGGATAAGGGGAAGTAATGGAAGAGAAGCCACACCATGAGAATGTGGGGGAATGGAAGATGCACAGGTATCAATCTAAGATAGAGGCATGGCCATCATGAGGCTGAGAAGATCCCATCTGGATCTCTGCCACAGATCAGATCCTAATCTAGATCATAAGATCAGATATCATTGGACAGATCTAGATCTTATCTGAGATCTGCCACATCTTATGACTGCTACTTAGTGCAAGGGAATACTCTGAGAATGGACTTAGCCTTAGTCTAGAATTATCCTTATAAGGCATCTCATTCACACAATCATGTGCTCCTGGTCACATGACTATGCAACCATTCACATCACATGCTCAACAACTCTTACAGTCACATGCTATAAACTGTCATGTTCACTAGTCACATAATAATATGAAAGAATGGAAGGTACTCAGAGTCAATGGATATGAATAAGACATGGCAACTATAAGGCTGAGGAGATCTATCTAGATTTTTGCCACAAATCAGATCCTTATCTAGATCCTTAAGATCAGATGTCAATGGTATTGATCTAAGATCTCATCTAAGATCTGCCATATCATGTGATTAACCCATAAGCAGGAAATACTCTGATATAATAAATCAAACCTAGCCTAGGGTTTATCCTTATAAGGCAGGCAAGTCTCATGGTCACATGAGTAAACTGTCAGTGTTTGCTAAGCATATAATATGATCTGCAAGGCAGTTGTCTTACTTATTACTCTCTATCCTATGCCTTTTTATTTATCAGCAAGAGTACTTACTGTCATTGGTGGCCATAAATAGGTAGTTTAGTCATCCTGTATATGGGGCTGTGCCCTCTGGCAATATATATACAGGATGGTGTGGACTTGGGATTTTCCCAGTCTAATTCTCTTGTAATATTGACTTGTCTACTTGGGGATTCCACTCAAATCCTTCACATTGTCATATCATGTGACCCTGGTAACCCTTACCATTTTACTCTTTCATACCTTTATATGTCATATCTTTACTCTTTCACATATTACAGGGCTAGACTGATCTAGACTAAAACATCATACCTTATGTTGCAAACCATGCAACGACCACTTTCATTCTCATGTGATCGTGGGAATCCCATCCCTTATCAGGCTAAACCCTAACTTAGGATCTGGCATATACTATATGAGTATTCCTAAGGTTAGTGGCCATGAGGCACATCTAGGGATCTTCCCTGGATCTTCCCCTGATCTCCCTGATCATGGATCTCATCAATCTCATCAGATCTGACGGATCTAGAGATGGATCTCATCTGTGGCAGAGATCTCCATCCTCACCATGACCACGCCTCTTCTCTTCCATTCCCCCACATCTTATGAGAGGCCCCTTGCCTCATTCCTTCTATCTGCTCCATGCACTTACCTTATGGCCTACATGAGTATGCCTCTTATGCTACTGGCTGGCTTACTGTACATCTTTAGGGTAGACACAGATGTACATGGTCCATGCACATCTTAGAGTAGTATATAAAGGCCAAGCTCAGAGTGCTAAAGTCCTCAGACTTTATTACTTGACAGCTTAGGCAGTTTTAGGCTTTAAGAGAAAGCTCTTCTCAGGAAACCAGGCCCTTCAAGGAAGGCATAGGTCTTAGGAAGCTCGAGCTTGTGTCTCATCTGAGTCCTCTTCATCCTCACTCTTTCAGGATCGTCCTCAGTTGCTCCTTGTTTGAGCCACCACTTAGGATTTCTCCAGTGTTCCTCCTCTTCCATCATCAGCTAGGTGTAGCCTCTGGTTTCCAGAGTCATAACACCTTACTATAGTTTAATATCTTTGTCATATTTTACATTCCAGACTCTAATTTCAACTTAGTCCTTAGTTGTTCTTTACACTCTGCACTAGCCAGTGAGCTATACTAGTCCTTGATTCCCTTTATGCACCTCTGGCCTTTCCACTACTTCTTTATTTCACTTCAGTTGTGCTTGTGCTTTCCCTGCACTAGTGACACTATAGCTGCTTTAACCCATTATTTTATTTTCACTCTATTCCAATTTTGGCTTTGTCTTATTTTCAGTCACTTAGTATAACTTTGTTTCTACCTCATTCTCTCCAGACTATTCCATTTTAACTTCATACTTTCTTCTGCTCTTGCTTCTTTTACTTTTCTGTTTTAACTCTTGTATCTTTTCACTATCTTTCAGTTTCAGTCTAACATACCTTGATGCTGTCATTGCTAACATCTTCATTTGTCTCCAAGATGCATTGGAACCTGTTCTTGCTTCTGAGACAACTCCAGTCTTATCTCTTCTTGCTTAGATCCTTTGCTACTCCAGAACTATAGGTACTATAACTTCTGTATAGTACTGTAGTTTGAATATCAATAAAAACACCCCTGTCTTGAGTTTGTCCTCACTCTAACTAAGCTCCCAAGCTTACCCTCTGAACCTCCAGTTTACTCTGGAGTAACTTCAGGCCTTAATGGAATTCTTAAGGAAATTCTAAGGGCTTGTTCTCATTACAACTAGGCTTGATACTTCTTGTCTCACCTGTCCTTCATATTGAGCCATGAGACCACTCTTCTCTCTTTCTCTAATTCCTCTGTAAATCAGAACACCATGAGATTTGAGAGTATACCACATAAAATGAACCCAAGTCCTATTTAACCAGTGAGAACTCTTTTTGACCCTTTTTTAAATAACCTCTGGACTTTCAAGGATATCTCCAGAGTACAACTCCCTTTATGAGTTGAGCCCATTAGAGTGTTTATACTCAGAATCTGCTATCTAGGACTCTTGATCAATATCACAAAATCAAATTTAATAGTCTTGCCTCATATATTTCTAGATTCATGCTTCTTTTACACCATTGGATGGCTTACTATATAGTAGTTCATGGTAGGCCAGACCTATATGGTCTGTGTGCATATCTGTAGCATATATAAGGGCCTCTGCTTAAGCCTGGATTTTCTCAGTCATATGTACTTGAGTCTCATGCTTTATACAAGCCCTTGACTCTTTCTGTTCTTTTCTTTTGCCTGATTCCCTGGCCTCTAGCTCAAAGGCCTCTTAGGTTAAGCACAAGTTTATTGCACTTTTTAGATGCTTGAAGTTTAAGTTTAATGTAAAGTGTTATGCATCTATACACAATTACACTTTCACTTCACATGATTGTGGGAGAACTACTTCTTATTTGGTAACCTTAGCTTGAGGTCAGACCTTTATGATTTTTCTTTTCTTTTGTAGTCACATGACTAAGGGATCTGGGATTTTCCCAGTATTTGCCCTGGATCTTTCCCATCTAGATCTCTAATGCTATTTTTATAAATCTAATGGATCTAGAATCTGCATTTACAATCTCATTATATCTATGGCAGAGTTCCTGTTGTCATATAAAGCCTTGTCTTCCATTATAAGTCTTCTTGTCTTCTTTTCCATTTCTTTCCCTTAATCCATAAGACCACTACCTTACTTTTTATTTCTGCTCCATATCTTCTTCTCTTCTATTTAATGGTATGCTCTTACTGCTACTGGTATCCAGAAGTAGTAGTACTCTAGGGTAGGCTTACTGTACATGGTCTATGTGCCTTTCTAGGCAATATATAAGGGTGCAGGTATAGGTGGTCAAGTTTCTTCAGACTTAATTACTTTATACCTTGCAGTTTGCACTTCTTTGGATCTCAGCCCATAGTTACATGAGTCTCAAGTCTCTTCCAAGTCCTTCTTATCAGTCTCCTCTTTGATTGCTTCTTTTTAGAGCCTTTTTTAGGAGTTTCTTTTTATATTCCACCTCTTCTTTAGTGTTTATGTTTAGCCTCTGGAATCTGTTATGTGCTCAGTAAATACTAACAGTCTTGTCATGTGACTGTGAGACTTGCTTGCCTAAACAAGGTTAACCCTAGGCATAGGTTTGATTCTTTATCAGAGTATTCTCCAGTGCATGGTGATGATCACATAATGTGGCAGATCTTTAGATAAGATCTAAATCCAATGCTAATGATATCTGATCTAATCAATCTAGATTAGGATAAATCTATGGCAGAGATCCAGATGAAATCTCCTTGGCCTTATAATGGCCATGCCTTATTCCTATCTGCTGTTCCTACATCTTCCCTTTTATTCTCCCACATTCTTATAATGTGGTTCTTTCTATTCATTCCTGATATGCAAGGCCACTGCCTCATTTCCTACCCTATACCTCATGCTTCCATATTTATCAGCATGCACACTTACTGCTATTGGTACCCCTAGATAGTAGTTACTAATCCTGTACTAAGGCTGTATGCCTCTGCTGCAATATATATATAGGTAGGAAGAGACTTGGGATTTCCCCAATCTTGACCACTTGTGTCTCTACTCCCCTTTAGCCTTGAGCACTTGTACTACTACTTGTGTTAACTTTTGGTACTCCCTTATTTCTTTTCTTTGTCTAGACTCTTTCTTTCTTTTCTTGCCTAGTTAAAAGCCACTAGCACAAAAGCTCTCTTGTTGTTAATTAACATCACTATCACATATCATGTTATGCATATCACAAGTGTGACCATACAAACCAACCAGTGAGTGGTGAAGGCCCACAATAACAACAATATAAGCTTTTACAACTAGAGCTCCTAACTAGACAAAGGAAAGAATTGAGTAGAAACTTGTGATGCACTGCAAGATTGCAGTAACAAATGCTTTAGAAAAGAGAAATGGATATAAGGAGCAGCTATGAGTTAACATGAGTAAGATACAAGTGCTCAAAGATAAAGAGCTAAAAGTTGCTATGCTATAGTTTAAATAGGTTTCAAGAGTGCACACAGACCAAGACCCTAATGGGAACTTTCCCATACATGTGGCATGGGGATCAAATAGAAGAGAAGCACCTATGGGAACCATCAAGGATCCCAGCTTCTGAAATGGAAGAAAAGCAAGCAGAAATGAAATGAAAATGGAAATGAAAAAAAAGTACCCAGGGCTCAAGGCCAGAGGCTAACCCTATGTACTAGGTCAGATAACCCATCACATGCCCTAATAAGATAAGGATTAGATAACCACATGTCAAAGATAAGATAAGGACATGTGATCAAGAAAAGAAAAAAGTGCATCATAACACTACCTCCTTTTTAGCTCTCAGATTTCAGATAAGAGAACTGCAGAGGTACTTCATAAGTGAAATTTTGATAAGGCTTAAAGGCACATGTGAAATCAAGAGATTGAATAGAGAATAAATGGCAGGAAGTGGAAAGATATAACTTGTGAAAGTCTTTTACCAGCTCTGGAGCATTGGCAATATTATCAACAGATTGCCATGTATAATCTTGGGAAAAATATTCCTTTCAGTGAACAAGATACTTCAATTTGCCCTTTCTCATGTGAACAATTTCTTCTATCTTGTACTCAGAGTGTCCTTTTTTCATGACCACAATAGGGTTAGGGGTAATGACTTCCTACTCTGGCAGTGGAGAATGAAACTTTTTGTTACATTTCCTCTTTCCTTTCTTCTTTTTCTCTTTCTCCCATCTTAACTTCAGCTCTTCTTGCACCTAGGGTGCTCTCTTGTTCACTTGTCTCTGTAGATTCTGCTCTTCTCACACTCTAGCCTTACCTAGACTGCTCTCTTGTTATGCCCTTTGCCTGGGCCTTCTATCTCTCATCAGCTGACTCATAATTATTCCATTTCTTTTCTCCTGTTTTCATATGGATACTTTACTTATCGTTCATCAGCCTGATTACTCATTCCATCTCCACTTCAACTCTATTAACTGTACTATAAAGTAGTGTACTTCTTGTCCTCTCTTCCTTATGCTACTTCTACCTTGCAATCACCTCACAGTTCTTGTTCTTGTACCTACGTACTTGGAATCCATTGCTTGTATCCTGGCACTTAACCAGAGGATCATTAGCATCTGATCTCGGCACACCCCTGGGAGTATAGCTGGTACCACTAAGGCACAACACTTTGTTTGTTGCCTTCCACTCATCTTGAAAGCTTACCTTGAATTCACTTCATTCTCTTCACTTACAGCAAGATCTATGCCTGTCCCTACCTGGGCCAAGCATAACACTTTTTAACCTGACTAATATTAACAGTAGAGTGAATCTTTATCTTCATAGGTAACTGCAATTTAACAGCATTTGGTAAGACATCAAGGATTTTGAAAGGTCCCAACTATTATTGGGTGAGCTTTTTTAAAAAGTAGGGTAGAGATAAATTCTGAGTGGAGAGCATGACCATTTCTCCAATGTGATATGTGGCATATGCTGGTTTAGTATTGTGTGCCAACATAACTTCCTGAGACTTTTCAAGGGAATGAGTGATTTTGGAAAAGGATTTCTGAAGCTAAACAGTAAAGGATAATAAAGGAAAGGGTCCTTTAAAATCCATGTGAGGGGTAAATCACTTGGTGATGGAAAAAGGACTAGTCTTAGTGAAACAGCAGCTGGCCATCCTATTCTCATGTCTCAGTGCTGAACTAGTGAACACTTTCCTATAGCTGTGGGTTTAACTAGATCCACAGAGAACTAGGCAAAAGAAATATGAAAAAAAAGTCAAGTGCCTTGTATAAAGCCCTAGAGCTCAAGTGCACAAGACTGGGGAAACCCAGCTTGTGCTGGCCCTTTATATATGCTACAGGTATATGCACAGACCATGTAACTAGGGTCTACCCTAAACTATGCTATAGTAAGCAGACCACTGGCAATAAGAAAGCAAGTATCTTAGCAGTACCTTATGGTAACTGCCAGGCTATGATGTCATGGTCTGAAATGTGAAGAAGTGAAAAGATAAGAGTTCCCAGGGTCACATGATGTGAAAAAAGAAAAGTGATTATAACACTTAGTAATAGAAGAAAAAGAGTTTTTATGGTGGAATTCTGCCAATTTGATCCAATCAACCCAATCTGCCTGCTTTTTAGAAATGAAAGTATGAAGGTATTTTTATAACTCCTGATTAATGTGCTTGGTTTGTCCATCAGTTTGAGGATAATAAGCCATGGAAGTTTTAGAAGAATTGTGAAGTGCCTTGTGAAGTTCACAGGTGAACTCTGAAACAAACTATGGTTCTCTGTCTGAAACTAAAGAGTGGGGAAGGTCATGGTGTGACCAAACATGGTTCCAAAATAATTCTGCTAAACCTAGAGAAGAAAAAGAAGATAAACAAGGAATAAAAATGACCTCTTTCAAAAATCAGTCCACCATGACTAATATCCCATCCTTATCCTGCACCAATGATAAACCTGTAATTAAATCCACTAAAAGGTCCATCCAGGAACTGGTAGCTGCTGGAAAAGAGAGAATTTGAGAGATTTGCTCTGATCCTGTGGCCATTGCATAGATAGGACAATGTTGAATATATGTGGAAATGTCCTCTTTTAATGATGGCCAATAATAATAGCAAGTGAGAAGTTGAAAAGTGTGGTTTTGCCCAGAATGACCATCCAAAGGAGAAGAATGTGTTAAATGTAGTAATTTGCAACATAAAGGTTTTGGGACAAAAACTTGATTTCTTGAAATTTTAAATGCCCCATAATCTTTATCATAACACTAGGAAGAGGAAATGAAAAGAGAATAAGAAGAAAAAACAACATCAGTAAAAAAAGAAGAGAAAGTGTCAATAGATCAAACAAAAAGGGTAGAGGGAAGTAGCATGATATCTTTATTGAGATCAGCCAGAGGGACATAATCAGAGCATCAAGAAAGAGCATCTGCATGGACATTAGATGAACCCAGCTTGTAAACAAAAACATAATTAAAATCAGAAAGGAAAGCCTGCCACTGAGCTTG